>JAWQFJ010012200.1:0-7500 GCA_034096865.1 Theodoxus fluviatilis
CCTGGGCTACTTGGAAAATAAAACAACAACCACGTACACGCTACAAAACACGCAAGCACAGATAAATGAATAATAAAGGGTTTAATACATATAGGGACCCAAGAAACAATTCCACACACTGACTTCCCATCCACACTGCAAATCTCAAACCCTACACCTCCACTGCATGAATCACCAAACCCTTCACCTCCGCCGCACAAATCCCCAAAAACCCTTCACCTCCGTATCACAACTCAACCCCCTTCAGCTCACAGCACAAATCACCAACACTTCACCGCTTCCCCTCTGTAGCAACCATCACCAATCCTTCACCACTTCACGGAACCGACCACAAACCCTTCACCTCCCCATCACAATCCACCAAACCTTCACCTCCACATCACAATCCACCAAACCTTTACAACTCAAAATCACAACCCCTCCACCTTCACAACTCAAAATCACAACCCCTACACCTTCACAACTCAAAATCACAACCCCTCCGCCGCACAAATCACCAACCTTCACCTCCACATCGCCACTCACCAAACCTCCACCGCACAACTCACCAAACCTCCACCTCAGCACAAATCGCAAATCCTTCTCCACAGCTCAAATCAAAAAACATCCTCCACAGCTCAAATCACGAACTCTCCAAAAACGCCAACTCTTCACCGCCACAGCACGAATCCCACAATTCTACCCCACAACGCCAACCGTCACTGTCCAACCTGCACAACCCAAACCATCACTGTCCCACCTGCACCGCACAAATCCTCCCTCCTCAATCTTCACAGTACAATTCCTCCCTATTCCACCTCCACCTCACAAATCATACCTCCTCAATCTCCACAGTCCAATCCTTTGCCAACCATCCACTCCCGTGCCATTTTCTCTCCCTTCCTTCTCCCCCTCTCTCGTGACGTCCCTTTTCTCCTCTTACGTCACTTCTCTTAACCTTGAAAAAAAAACTCATAGCCATTCTCATTTGGCCTCTTGCTAACAACGAAATAGTTTCCCTACTATTAGACGAACATTTAGCAAGTACTCCGTTCCTTTGTCAACGAAATAATGTCACCATACCTCGTCCCAGACGATATCGATAGAACGCACTCCCTGGTTATGATAAACTTCTTAACAAAATAACACATTTCACCTCGAGTCGTGACAGAACCCCCCCCTAGGCTTAGACTCTCCCGTCTAAGTCGATAACCACGAACGACTCGAGAAAATGTGTTCCAACATTTTCCTGGGACACGCAGATCGACCGTAGTGGAACCGTCTGTCCTTCCCTGCGACGACGTCTTCGTGGAGTCCCATCTTCCTCCTGCAACGCCATCAAGTCCAGCTCTGTCACTTCACCGAGTAAACCAAACCTCTGCTTCCACCTCTTCTTCCTCCTCCCCCTCTTCCACTTCTTCTCCCCCTTCTCCCTCCTCTTCTTTCTTTTCCTCTGGCCCGGATGCCTCCGAGTCTGGACCGAGCAGCGACCTCCACCTTCGCACCTGGTCTCCACCACCCTCAAGGTAACCGGCCGCTGGGTGTCCCCAGACTGATCTCGCGGTGCTTGCCGTAGCTGATGCAGGCTGTGTGCCTCCTCCATCCCATCGCGCGGCGTCGGCAGCTCCTCGTGGTGCCTGGCAGCGACTGTCTCCAGCACCCTCTGCTCTGGCTGTAGCTCCACCTTGGCGTACCCCAGCTCCAAGGACAGCTGGCTCTGCGTGTGGCTGCCATCCTCCTGCAGCACCGCCAGTCTGGCTTGCAATGTCTCCCCATACTGCTCCTGCTCCGTCAGCGCACGTAGCCCCTCCGTCAGCTGCGTCTGCAACTGCTGGCACCGAGTCTGCAGCCCCACCACCTCCTGTTCTAGCGGGACCAGCTTCTGTATCTGCTCCTCCAGCTCCAACACCTTGTCCTTGGTACTGGCCATGGAAATTGTCTCTGCTTCAATCTGTGCCTGGCTCTGGGCATGCTCCGTCTGCACTTCCTGTAGCTTCTCCTCCAACCTGACCTCGAAGCTCTGCTCCAGTTCCTCTCTTCTGCCTTCCTCCTCCTTCAATTTTATCCTCAGTTTCTCCACCTGTTCATTCAGCCCCCTCACTGCGTCCTCTTGCTCTCTGGCTCGCTTCATCAGCCTCTCACCGTTCTCCCGAGCCTCCAGCATTACCTGTGACTTGACCTCCCCACTCCTCCGCACTTCCTTCAGCTGCTGCTCCAGCTTGTTCATCCCCGCCTTGTAGAACTGCTCCTTGCTCGCCAGCTCTGCTGCATGCTGCGTCCTCAGTTCCTCCAGACTGGCCTGACTCTGCTGCCTACTTTGCTCCAGCTCGGACGTCAGCTCCGTCTTCTCCGACCTCAGTTGATCCATCAATCCCAAGAGTTGGTCCTTCTCCGACACTGCAGCCATTCTCTGCAGTTCCCTCTCCTCCATTGCCACTTTTATCTTCTCCTCCTTCTCCTTCAGCTGTTGCAGTAGCCCCTGCTCCTTGGCAAACAACCTCTCGTCATGGCTGCGCTGAAGCTGTTCCACCTTCTCCTCCCACTCCTGCTGGCATTGGGTTACAGCAGCCTGCACCTGCTCCGCTATCTGCTTCTCCGCCTTCTGCTGTAGTAGGGTGAGGGCGGCGGCCTGGCCTCGAGACAGTTCCGACACCATCCTTTCCTTCTCCGCCTCCAGAGTCTGCACTGCCCGCTGCACCCGCTCCTCCATCTCTTCCTGCAGCTGCCGCTTCTCCTCCTCCAGCCGCCGAATGACCTCCCAAGACTTCTTGAACCACTCCTCACCCGACTTCTCCAGCTTCTCTGACTTGTCTTGGAGTTCCTGCCGCTGCTGACTGGTGGTCTGGAGCTGTTCCCGAATGTGACGGAGTTCTTCATCCTTGGCTTCCACCACCTCAACCATGGTCTTCTTGACCTCAGCAATGGCCCCCTCGTGGTCAGACTTCAGCTGCTTGATGACGCGCCTGGCCTCACGGATATGGTTCTGCAGTTTGCCAACTTCTGGAGATGCCGAGCCACCATCACTTTCCCGAAGCTTGTCCCCCTTACGACTCGTGTCCTCCAGCCTCTGACCCAAAGCCTCTTTCTCCGACCTGGCCAGCAGCGTTCTCCCCTCGCCAGCACGTAGCGTCTCCCTGCACTTGCGCAGAAGCACTTCCTGCCGCTTCACCTCTTCCCGTTCGTGCCGATCCCGCTCTCTCTGCCTCACAGCCAATTCCCGCAGTCGCCCCACCTTCTCCTCCTGGTACCTTAGCCACTCCAACTTCCGCTCCATCCCTAAGCGTCGGGCACAAAAAACTTGCTACAATAAGACAATATCACAACGGACAACACAGTAGCCAGGGGTATTCAAGCGGAAGTGATCCCGGACGAGCCCCCATCTGTCAAGAACTGCTAGGTGGTATTAGCTTGTCAACAATTCTTGAACCTGTAATTTCGATGCACTTCCTACCCCTGGGCTACTTGGAAAATAAAACAACAACCACGTACACGCTACAGAACACGCAAGCACAGATAAATGAATAATAAAGGGTTTAATACATATAGGGACCCAAGAAACAATTCCACACACTGACTTCCCATCCACACTGCAAATCTCAAACCCTACACCTCCACTGCATGAATCACCAAACCCTTCACCTCCGCCGCACAAATCCCCAAAAACCCTTCACCTCCGTATCACAACTCAACCCCCTTCAGCTCACAGCACAAATCACCAACACTTCACCGCTTCCCCTCTGTAGCAACCATCACCAATCCTTCACCACTTCACGGAACCGACCACAAACCCTTCACCTCCCCATCACAATCCACCAAACCTTCACCTCCACATCACAATCCACCAAACCTTTACAACTCAAAATCACAACCCCTCCACCTTCACAACTCAAAATCACAACCCCTACACCTTCACAACTCAAAATCACAACCCCTCCGCCGCACAAATCACCAACCTTCACCTCCACATCGCCACTCACCAAACCTCCACCGCACAACTCACCAAACCTCCACCTCAGCACAAATCGCAAATCCTTCTCCACAGCTCAAATCAAAAAACATCCTCCACAGCTCAAATCACGAACTCTCCAAAAACGCCAACTCTTCACCGCCACAGCACGAATCCCACAATTCTACCCCACAACGCCAACCGTCACTGTCCAACCTGCACAACCCAAACCATCACTGTCCCACCTGCACCGCACAAATCCTCCCTCCTCAATCTTCACAGTACAATTCCTCCCTATTCCACCTCCACCTCACAAATCATACCTCCTCAATCTCCACAGTCCAATCCTTTGCCAACCATCCACTCCCGTGCCATTTTCTCTCCCTTCCTTCTCCCCCTCTCTCGTGACGTCCCTTTTCTCCTCTTACGTCACTTCTCTTAACCTTGAAAAAAAAACTCATAGCCATTCTCATTTGGCCTCTTGCTAACAACGAAATAGTTTCCCTACTATTAGACGAACATTTAGCAAGTACTCCGTTCCTTTGTCAACGAAATAATGTCACCATACCTCGTCCCAGACGATATCGATAGAACGCACTCCCTGGTTATGATAAACTTCTTAACAAAATAACACATTTCACCTCGAGTCGTGACAGAACCCCCCCTAGGCTTAGACTCTCCCGTCTAAGTCGATAACCACGAACGACTCGAGAAAATGTGTTCCAACATTTTCCTGGGACACGCAGATCGACCGTAGTGGAACCGTCTGTCCTTCCCTGCGACGACGTCTTCGTGGAGTCCCATCTTCCTCCTGCAACGCCATCAAGTCCAGCTCTGTCACTTCACCGAGTAAACCAAACCTCTGCTTCCACCTCTTCTTCCTCCTCCCCCTCTTCCACTTCTTCTCCCCCTTCTCCCTCCTCTTCTTTCTTTTCCTCTGGCCCGGATGCCTCCGAGTCTGGACCGAGCAGCGACCTCCACCTTCGCACCTGGTCTCCACCACCCTCAAGGTAACCGGCCGCTGGGTGTCCCCAGACTGATCTCGCGGTGCTTGCCGTAGCTGATGCAGGCTGTGTGCCTCCTCCATCCCATCGCGCGGCGTCGGCAGCTCCTCGTGGTGCCTGGCAGCGACTGTCTCCAGCACCCTCTGCTCTGGCTGTAGCTCCACCTTGGCGTACCCCAGCTCCAAGGACAGCTGGCTCTGCGTGTGGCTGCCATCCTCCTGCAGCACCGCCAGTCTGGCTTGCAATGTCTCCCCATACTGCTCCTGCTCCGTCAGCGCACGTAGCCCCTCCGTCAGCTGCGTCTGCAACTGCTGGCACCGAGTCTGCAGCCCCACCACCTCCTGTTCTAGCGGGACCAGCTTCTGTATCTGCTCCTCCAGCTCCAACACCTTGTCCTTGGTACTGGCCATGGAAATTGTCTCTGCTTCAATCTGTGCCTGGCTCTGGGCATGCTCCGTCTGCACTTCCTGTAGCTTCTCCTCCAACCTGACCTCGAAGCTCTGCTCCAGTTCCTCTCTTCTGCCTTCCTCCTCCTTCAATTTTATCCTCAGTTTCTCCACCTGTTCATTCAGCCCCCTCACTGCGTCCTCTTGCTCTCTGGCTCGCTTCATCAGCCTCTCACCGTTCTCCCGAGCCTCCAGCATTACCTGTGACTTGACCTCCCCACTCCTCCGCACTTCCTTCAGCTGCTGCTCCAGCTTGTTCATCCCCGCCTTGTAGAACTGCTCCTTGCTCGCCAGCTCTGCTGCATGCTGCGTCCTCAGTTCCTCCAGACTGGCCTGACTCTGCTGCCTACTTTGCTCCAGCTCGGACGTCAGCTCCGTCTTCTCCGACCTCAGTTGATCCATCAATCCCAAGAGTTGGTCCTTCTCCGACACTGCAGCCATTCTCTGCAGTTCCCTCTCCTCCATTGCCACTTTTATCTTCTCCTCCTTCTCCTTCAGCTGTTGCAGTAGCCCCTGCTCCTTGGCAAACAACCTCTCGTCATGGCTGCGCTGAAGCTGTTCCACCTTCTCCTCCCACTCCTGCTGGCATTGGGTTACAGCAGCCTGCACCTGCTCCGCTATCTGCTTCTCCGCCTTCTGCTGTAGTAGGGTGAGGGCGGCGGCCTGGCCTCGAGACAGTTCCGACACCATCCTTTCCTTCTCCGCCTCCAGAGTCTGCACTGCCCGCTGCACCCGCTCCTCCATCTCTTCCTGCAGCTGCCGCTTCTCCTCCTCCAGCCGCCGAATGACCTCCCAAGACTTCTTGAACCACTCCTCACCCGACTTCTCCAGCTTCTCTGACTTGTCTTGGAGTTCCTGCCGCTGCTGACTGGTGGTCTGGAGCTGTTCCCGAATGTGACGGAGTTCTTCATCCTTGGCTTCCACCACCTCAACCATGGTCTTCTTGACCTCAGCAATGGCCCCCTCGTGGTCAGACTTCAGCTGCTTGATGACGCGCCTGGCCTCACGGATATGGTTCTGCAGTTTGCCAACTTCTGGAGATGCCGAGCCACCATCACTTTCCCGAAGCTTGTCCCCCTTACGACTCGTGTCCTCCAGCCTCTGACCCAAAGCCTCTTTCTCCGACCTGGCCAGCAGCGTTCTCCCCTCGCCAGCACGTAGCGTCTCCCTGCACTTGCGCAGAAGCACTTCCTGCCGCTTCACCTCTTCCCGTTCGTGCCGATCCCGCTCTCTCTGCCTCACAGCCAATTCCCGCAGTCGCCCCACCTTCTCCTCCTGGTACCTTAGCCACTCCAACTTCCGCTCCATCCCTAAGCGTCGGGCACAAAAAACTTGCTACAATAAGACAATATCACAACGGACAACACAGTAGCCAGGGGTATTCAAGCGGAAGTGATCCCAGGACGAGCCCCCATCTGTCAAGAACTGCTAGGTGGTATTAGCTTGTCAACAATTCTTGAACCTGTAATTTCGATGCACTTCCTACCCCTGGGCTACTTGGAAAATAAAACAACAACCACGTACACGCTACAGAACACGCAAGCACAGATAAATGAATAATAAAGGGTTTAATACATATAGGGACCCAAGAAACAATTCCACACACTGACTTCCCATCCACACTGCAAATCTCAAACCCTACACCTCCACTGCATGAATCACCAAACCCTTCACCTCCGCCGCACAAATCCCCAAAAACCCTTCACCTCCGTATCACAACTCAACCCCCTTCAGCTCACAGCACAAATCACCAACACTTCACCGCTTCCCCTCTGTAGCAACCATCACCAATCCTTCACCACTTCACGGAACCGACCACAAACCCTTCACCTCCCCATCACAATCCACCAAACCTTCACCTCCACATCACAATCCACCAAACCTTTACAACTCAAAATCACAACCCCTCCACCTTCACAACTCAAAATCACAACCCCTACACCTTCACAACTCAAAATCACAACCCCTCCGCCGCACAAATCACCAACCTTCACCTCCACATCGCCACTCACCAAACCTCCACCGCACAACTCACCAAACCTCCACCTCAGCACAAATCGCAAATCCTTCTCCACAGCTCAAATCAAAAAACATCCTCCACAGCTCAAATCACGAACTCTCCAAA
>JAWQFJ010012200.1:10000-15000 GCA_034096865.1 Theodoxus fluviatilis
TATGTGGCTGCATGAGACTGCCCTTGACTGAGCTACTGACTCTCTCCGTGTAATGTCTGTGGCTGCATGGGACTGCCCTTGACTGAGCTACTCACTCTCTCCGTGTAATGTCTGTGGCTGCATGGGACTGCCCTTGACTGAGCTACTGACTCTCTCCGTGTAATGTCTGTGGCTGCTTGGGACTGCCCTTGACTGAGCTACTCACTCTCTCCGTGTAATGTCTGTGGCTGCATGGGACTGCCCTTGACTGAGCTACTCACTCTCTCCGTGTAATGTCTGTGGCTGCATGGGACTGCCCTTGACTGAGCTACTGACTCTCTCCGTGTAATGTCTGTGGCTGCATGAGACTGCCCTTGACTGAAATGTCTGTGGCTGCATGGGACTGCCCTTGACTGAGCTACTCACTCTCTCCGTGTAATGTCTGTGGCTGCATGGGACTGCCCTTGACTGAGCTACTGACTCTCTCCGTGTAATGTCTGTGGCTGCATGAGACTGCCCTTGACTGAAATGTCTGTGGCTGCATGGGACTGCCCTTGACTGAGCTACTCACTCTCTCCGTGTAATGTCTGTGGCTGCATGGGACTGCCCTTGACTGAGCTACTGACTCTCTCCGTGTAATGTCTGTGGCTGCATGGGACTGCCCTTGACTGAGCTACTGACTCTCTCCGTGTAATGTCTGTGGCTGCATGGGACTGCCCTTGACTGAGCTACTAACTCTCTCCGTGTAATGTATGTGGCTGCATGAGACTGCCCTTGACTGAGCTACTGACTCTCTCCGTGTAATGTCTGTGGCTGCATGGGACTGCCCTTGACTGAGCTACTGACTCTCTCCGTGTAATGTCTGTGACTGCATGGGACTGCCCTTGACTGAGCTACTGACTCTCTCCGTGTAATGTCTGTGGCTGCATGTGACTGCCCTTGACTGAGCTACTGACTCTCTCCGTGTAATGTCTGTGGCTGCATGGGACTGCCCTTGACTGAAATGTCTGTGGCTGCATGGGACTGCCCTTGACTGAAATGTCTGTGGCTGCATGGGACTGCCCTTGACTGAAATGTCTGTGGCTGCATGGGACTGCCCTTGACTGAAATGTCTGTGGCTGCATGGGACTGCCCTTGACTGAAATGTCTGTGGCTGCATGAGACTGCCCTTGACTGAGCTACTGACTCTCTCCGTGTAATGTCTGTGGCTGCATGGGACTGCCCTTGACTGAGCTACTGACTCTCTCCGTGTATTGTCTGTGGCTGCTTGGGACTGCCCTTGACTGAGCTACTGACTCTCTCCGTGTAATGTCTGTGACTGCATGAGACTGCCCTTGACTGAGCTACTGACTCTCTCCGTGTAATGTCTGTGGCTGCATGGGACTGCCCTTGACTGAGCTACTCACTCTCTCCGTGTAATGTCTGTGGCTGCATGGGACTGCCCTTGACTGAGCTACTCACTCTCTCCGTGTAATGTATGTGGCTGCATGGGACTGCCCTTGACTGAGCTACTCACTCTCTCCGTGTAATGTCTGTGGCTGCATGGGACTGCCCTTGACTGAGCTACTGACTCTCTCCGTGTAATGTCTGTGGCTGCATGGGACTGCCCTTGACTGAGCTACTCACTCTCTCCGTGTAATGTCTGTGGCTGCATGGGACTGCCCTTGACTGAGCTACTCACTCTCTCCGTGTAATGTCTGTGGCTGCTTGGGACTGCCCTTGACTGAGCTACTGACTCTCTCCGTGTAATGTCTGTGACTGCATGGGACTGCCCTTGACTGAGCTACTGACTCTCTCCGTGTAATGTCTGTGGCTGCATGTGACTGCCCTTGACTGAGCTACTGACTCTCTCCGTGAAATGTATGTGGCTGCATGGGACTGCCCTTGACTGAGCTACTGACTCTCTCCGTGCAATGTCTGTGGCTGCATGGGACTGCCCTTGACTGAGCTACTCACTCTCTCCGTGCAATGTCTGTGGCTGCATGGGACTGCCCTTGACTGAGCTACTGACTCTCTCCGTGCAATGTCTGTGGCTGCTTGGGACTGCCCTTGACTGAGCTACTGACTCTCTCCGTGCAATGTCTGTGGCTGCATGGGACTGCCCTTGACTGAGCTACTCACTCTCTCCGTGCAATGTCTGTGGCTGCATGGGACTGCCCTTGACTGAGCTACTGACTCTCTCCGTGTAATGTTTGTGGCTGCATGGGACTGCCCTTGACTGAGCTACTGACTCTCTCCGTGCAATGTCTGTGGCTGCATGGGACTGCCCTTGACTGAGCTACTCACTCTCTCCGTGCAATGTCTGTGGCTGCATGGGACTGCCCTTGACTGAGCTACTGACTCTCTCCGTGTAATGTTTGTGGCTGCATGGGACTGCCCTTGACTGAAATGTCTGTGGCTGCATGGGACTGCCCTTGACTGAGCTACAGGAGCAGGTTCCCGAAGCTCAGCAGCGAGAGGATCCAGCTAATGAAGGCGACATCGGGCGGCTCAGGCTTCGTGTTGTAGCGCACTCTACATAAGTGTGACCGTGCGTGAGGGAACAAGGCTGAGGTCGCCAAAACAGTTTTTCAGCAAACGCTGAGAAAAAAATCTGCAGCACACTATGTTACGTAATTGCTTTCCCGAACTACACGTTACAGTTTTTAAAAATAAATTGTTGGCACATATTCCCTATTGGAGCATGCAGTTTTCTCTGGAACATGCATGGATGAATAAAGACTATTGTAGTTGAAATATCTCATGCTGTCACATCTCCGACGTGACCATTGTTTCCTCATGCACCGTCGCAAATACAGACAGTCATTGTTATAAGATAGACTGTGACAGTAAGCTCCTTTTGCATATGATCTTATGGAGCTCTTACTTCTGCGGTCCCGCACTCAATGTTGTCACGGATCATTGCTACTGCTTGCTTCGAAACTTATTTGCCACCATTTTTGAAAGATGGGTTTTTCCTTCCTTCACCAACAGGTGTGTTTGCTGGTTGATTTATCAGCAACCTTCGTGTTATATTTTGTCCCAGTATGAGAACACGCTCGATCGCCAAGGCGGGAATGATTCACTGCACCGGTTTGGCACATGACGATACAGCAACGACCTTGAAATCGCTCTGTCAGGGCCCACAGAGGGCCGTCTTGTTCCCCCTGCAATTACCCTGGGCTCCAGACATGGTCAATTTTCTCTGCTTCGTTCTTTCCCCTCATATTCTGCCCTATCTCCCTTAGCGTAAAGCTATACCCAGAGAAGAAGATGTACATTCAGGCCAATCTTATTCGAAGTACCAGACCATGTAGGCAAAAGTGAAAAGATAAACATTCACAAGAGCACAAGCTGTGCAAAGTGTGTGAAAACAATAGATAACAAATCTGGTCAAATTTTGAGTTGACAGGGATTCTTGAGACGTGTATACTGTTTATGTGAACATCTCGGTTTTTAGACATGAAATGCAACTATCTAATTACCCGAACAAGCCACAGTGCAGTTTTATTCCGCTTGACGAGATGTAACCCATTTGCGAGAGATAGCATGACCCTAAAACTGCTATTGATTTCGAATCTTCCTGGTTGTTCTTGACTGCAGAAAGATATCTGAAGTGCAGTGCTGTAGATAGGAGGCATGTTTCGAATGCATGCACCCTGACTCTGCCGATCGTGTGGTTGTGTGCCTCACGAAAATACACGACCTTCTCCATGTCTGCTTTGACTTGAGGAAATCACGCGGAGACATGGAGCCAATTACGTAGGAACACACTGACCCAAGCCAACTCGACACTTTCCTGTAGCACTTCGTCACCATAGCTCTTTGCCAGGGTGAGACATTTTGCCACCGTTATGTTGTTTTATCTGTAGATATTACCCTAGGGCGGCCCGGGCTAGAAATATAACAATTGGAGGCAAGCCCGCGGACTGTGGCAGGAACGTCTGATGAGATCAAGATTGATAGTGAGTCACTGTTGGCGATCGGTGAACCGTGAAATGATACAGTCGGCCCTTGCCCGCAAAGTGGAGACACTCACCTCTATCGTCATATCAAAGCCAGCTGGTCCAGCGTTCGATTCTGGGCGGATCTTAGACATATAGTCTTGGATTTTGAGCTACAAATCTGACTGCGAACACTTCATACTGGGGTGGCGCGGATGTGGGGGCTGAGATTGACTGCTGGGGATAGACTGCTGTGGTCATTTATCTGGCCTTATTCTTGGTTCTTGCTAAGTAAAGATGCTTTAGAAACGATAGATAACGTACCGTGATCAGCAGGGGCTCAGCATGTGGAGTTTGAGTTCCCACGAGTGGATGAGAAGTTGTGATAAGAGAGACACTCACATACTTTTCGCCATTGTGAGGCGGCTCAAGGAACTGCGGACTGGTTTACACACTCGTCCCGGCCTCCAACCAACGTCATGAGCGTTAGATAACGGATAAGATAAGATGGGAAAAAAACAAAGTCGAGTGGATCCAGTACACTAGTGTGAAGGAAGAACGGGTCAATGTCATACTTTTAGTTTCGTGTACATCTGGGGAATGCAGCCACCTCCCGGCATGTGGGAGTACATTTTAGTTCCGCAAAGACCAAGTGTGCAATGAAATCCCTGTGAAAGTCACAGCAGTAATGACTCCTTTCAATATCACAACCTGCTTTGGCAAACCCAACCACAGCGACTATATTTGCCTCTCCCGAAAGGCCCTTCACTTCAGGAAGGAGCATTTGTGCGATAACGCGTGAACATTTCTTGAGATCGTCGGGCTTTCTTTCCTTGAAAAGCTTTTGAATAATAAGGTGGAATGTATTTCACTTAAACGTTCCGTCTTCTTTCCATCCCAGCTGTTTTTTCGTGTGAAGTTTAAAGTGTTTGGATAGATTAGTTTTTGCAGATACATTGTGATGGCAGACTGTTGATGCTACAGGAAGTGAACAAGTTATAATTTGTCTGAGAATTCAATCCTTGCTTCCCGCTTGCAACTTTTCCTTCGTACATTTGGTACTTATAAACAGGCAACAAGTTGCTATCCCTATGAAAT
>JAWQFJ010012200.1:17500-50000 GCA_034096865.1 Theodoxus fluviatilis
ATGGATGAAGGAGAGGGAGAAGCAAGGGACGGCAGAATACATTTTCTTCCCAGCCAGAAGCGAGGGTGGGGATGTAGGAAAGAGGGAGAGTTTCGATGAGAATGGTTATGTTCCTCCCATAAGCTTTCGCAGGTCGTCGACTCCAGTCAGGATTGGGACGCGGAGCGGCAAGTCTCTTTGAAGTGGCCTGCAGCCAGCCCTTTGCATCAGGCACTCGGGCAGTTCATTGTCAGTGGACAACACTCCTGTCCCACTCAATTTGTTTCTCGTTTGACGAGAGCGAGTCTCAAGATAAACTGTCGTGATTTCTTCAGCCCTGGGATTCGGGTTGGATCTGCTTCCTCTGATCATGTTTGTCTGTGTTTATCCATCGGGAGGGAAGGGGGCTGTTTCCTTGTCACGAATAATTGTCTAGCTTGAGGTAGGACCACACGTGATATAAATGTCCATATGAGTCATTGTTGTTGTCGTTTTGAGAGCTCTAGTCAGTACCTTTGACCTCGTATCAATGTGTGCGTCCTTGCTCCCATTTTGCAATTATGACCTTGACCCCTTCGCATCATGTCTCCAGTACATGTAAGCCTCTTACTGCCATCCCTTGAGCTGGAAATCTCTGGAGCTGTTTGGCTTCCCAAAGCTTCTCTTCTTTACGCCTTGAGAAAAATTAAATAACCAAGCTTAGTGTCGTTATAGGAGCAAGCACACAACCTTTGTACGGGAACTGGTATAGCGGTTATTCAAGTCTAACTCGCAAATGGAACGGTATAAATGCATTTTCTAATGAAGGTCCCTGCATGTTGAGGGAGGAAATTTTACTCGAACGCATAGATATAATGGAAACTGTAAGAAGTGCCGGAGCCTTACGATAGTGTTAGTTATGGTATTATCACTCTCAAGAGAAGGGTATAGACTATCCATCGGTTAGGACAATAGGAGTTAATGTAAAGATATGTGACGAGATTTCAAACAGAGAATAAGCGATGTGTAAAAGGCTAATAAATGACACAAATAGGAAGTGATAAACAAAGCCCGTTGAAAGAAAAAAATTTAATAAGAGGGGAAAATCGAAGAAAAAAAGCATGAAAGCTAAAATGAAAATGTTTGCCTGTTCTGCTGTTGCATGCATTCATGCTTGTATTTGTATACCGGATTATAGTTATCACTAAAAGTTGAAAAAAAATCCCGTCTGGACTTATCAGTGACGTATTCAGCATCTTTATTTCTATTCTACCCCCAAACTAAACAGAAGTTTTTTTAACTGCTTAGACGACCAGGTAAGGAGGAATATAAGATTTAGTACAAAGTACATCTTAGAAGGCATGGAAGACTTAGTACACAGTACATCTAAGAAGAGATGAAAGACTTGTTCCATCTAAGAAGGAATTGAAGACTTAGTGAGAACAAAGTGCATTTAAGAAGGCATGGAAGACTTAGTTAGAACAAAGTGCATCTAAGATCGAATGAAAGACTTAGTACACATTACATCTAAGAAGGAATTAAAGACTTAGTACACAGTACATCTAAGAAGAAATGGAAGACTTAGTACACAGTACATCTAAGAAGGAATGAAAGACTTAGTACACATTACATCTAAGAAGGAATGGAAGACTTAGTATAAAGTACATCTAAGAAGGAATAGAAGACTACGTACACAGTACATCTAAGAAGGAATGGAAGACTTAGTACACATTACATCTAAGAAGGAATGGAAGACTTAGTTAGAACAAAGTGCATCTAAGAAGGAATGGAAGACTTAGTACACATTACATCTAAGAAGGAATGGAAGACTTAGTTAGAACAAAGTGCATCTAAGAAGGAATGGAAGACATAGTACACATTACATCTAAGAAGGAATGGAAGACTTAGTACACATTACATCTAAGAAGGAATGGAAGACTTAGTTAGAACAAAGTGCATCTAAGAAGGAATGGAAGACATAGTACACATTACATCTAAGAAGAATGGAAGACTTAGTACACATTACATCTAAGAAGGAATGGAAGACTTAGTACACATTACATCTAAGAAGGAATGGAAGACTTAGTACAAAGTACATCTAAGAAGGAATGGAAGACTTAGTATAACGTACATCTAAAAAGGAATGGAAGACTTAGTACACATTACATCTAAGAAGGAATGGAAGACTTAGTACAAAGTACATCTAAGAAGGAATGGAAGACTTAGTACACAGTACATCTAAGAAGGAATGGAAGACTTAGTACACAGTACATCTAAGAAGGAATGGAAGACTTAGTACACAGTACATCTAAGAAGGAATGGAAGACTTAGTACACAGTACATCTAAGAAGGAATGGAAGACTTAGTACACAGTACATCTAAGGAGGAATGGAAGACTTAGTACACATTACATCTAAGAAGGAATGGAAGACTTAGTACACATTACATCTAAGAAGGAATGGAAGACTTAGTTAGAACAAAGTGCATTTAAGAAGGCATGGAAGACTTAGTTAGAACAAAGTGCATCTAAGAAGGAATGGAAGACTTAGTACACAGTACATCTAAGAAGGAATGGAAGACTTAGTACACAGTATATCTAAGGAGGAATGGAAGACTTAGTACACATTACATCTAAGAAGGAATGGAAGACTTAGTACACAGTACATCTAAGAAGGAATGGAAGACTTAGTACACATTATATCTAAGGAGGAATGGAAGATTTAGTACACATTACATCTAAGAAGGAATGGAAGACTTAGTACACAGTACATCTAAGGAGGAATGGAAGACTTAGTATAAAGTACATCTAAGAAGGAATGGAAGACTACGTACAAAGTACATCTAAGAGGAAATGAAATACCTAAAACATAGTACATCTAAAAGGAAATGGAAGACTGCGTACAAAGTTCATCTAAGAAGAAATGGAAGACCAAAACATAGTACATCTAAGAAGAAATGGTGGACCTAAAACACAGTCCATCTACCAAAATCACAACATTTGTCGATGACAGGCACTACAGAGCACAATCCTTTCAAGATCGAAATACATGAATTGTGATATCAGGACTTGGTTTAACAAAAAAGACACGTGTAGTTGTACATTCTCTCTCTCTCTCTCTCTCTCTCTCTCTCTCTCTGCTCCATGACTTGCATGTCAAATACCTGCCTGTTCTACAGCATTTAAAAGTCACCCGAGCCCTCGTTTGGGAGAAATACCTGCCTGAACATGTCATCATTGATCCCAACTACCAACAATCTCTTCAACAACAACCGAATCTAAATCTGAAGTAGATCATGTTGATCCAGTCGTATAACAAAAAGGGAAAAGGTAATAAAATGTTCTTGTGGTTGCCTTTTCTCTTTCTCTTTCTTTCAAAAAGCGTACAGCATTGACGGACTTAAAACATTGATTTATTGCAGATAACTCTGGGCCATGTTTTCTTGCGTGTTCCTCTGTCATCAACGTCATATTTCGCTGCATCATCCTTCACATGACTGGCGCACTGGCGAAGGTCGGAAGGAGGCAAAACGAAAGTCACACCACATCCTGTCAGGCACGGAAAGCATGCACCGTGCGGTCTCTGCGTGCTGAGTGATGCCTTCAGTGAAGGCGGGGTCGATTCTGTGCTTTTACCCCGCCTTTTGCAAACACCGTGGTTCCATCGAGAGATCCTCTAATGTGGTCGGCAGATCAGCATGGTCGGTCGCTGAAGAGAATTTTCATACTGGCTTGAGAGAGAGAGAGAGAGAAAGAGAAAGAGAGAGAGAGAGAGAGAGAGAGAGAGAGAGAGAGAGAGAGAGAGAGAGAGAGAGAGAGAAGAGAGAGAGAGAGAACTTGAACTTGAACTTGAACAAATTTATTGTGTGAAGGCCGCTGGCCCATTACACATGATTTTAAATGCAAAACGCGAAGAAACACGAAAAAAGAGTTAATCAAAACTGGCATCCAGCATTGGTTTGAACGAAATGCACGGAAAACAGTCAGTCACTGTGTTGTATACATCAATGGAAGTCACTTTTCCCGCGGCGGTGGCCTGCCTGGCTCTCTGGCAACCCTGTGACACTGGGGAACAGCTGATCTGGGACGGCTTGAACGACCGTAGATTCATCGGGTTTCTGTTTATGATAGCTGTAGGATGGTATTTTGTAGGCCTACTGGTTCACGATCCTCCATGTGATCAGTAGATGACGACTGAAGGGAGCGATCTGTTCCTTTTTCCGCACCGCCAGTCTCTTTATCGGTCGTCGGAGCACCGCTTTCTCCTTTGCAGCTGTCAAAGCAGTTTTTCATCATCTCCTCAAACTTCTTTCCGAAATCAACTCTGAAGTTTTCAAAATCTTCCAGGATAGCCTCCCTGTTGGATGAAATTGGTGAAGCACTTGCAGTCTCGATAGTCTCTGTGCTCACATGAGGGACAAACGAAGCTTGAACATCTGGGATGGAGGATGGGGCTTCTGCTACCTTGTCCCTCCTGCAACTTGTGGGGTCAAAGGTCAAGGCTTTTGTAGCGTCATAGCTTGGTCGTGCACTGGCACGGGAATCTCGTGCAACATCAGGAGTGACAACGGAGGAATTCGCGACGTCAATATCAGCGGAATTTAAGGTTGCAAATGGTCATTCTGCCTCTGCTCACCCTTTCTTCTGTGATTTTCTTCCCGCTGCTGGTCTCGTCGCCGCTGAGCAGGTGTTTTCCTTCTCCAGAAACCTCCCGTGGTGCTTGTTAACAATGGCCGACCATCACTATGCATGAATCGTAGGACAACTACAGTGTTTCCGCCTTCTCCGTTCACCTTCCATGAAGTAAGCGCCTCAGTCGTAAGCAGAGAAGTTAGCAGAGTCTCCAGGGCAGCTGGTAGTCCAGCGACTGGCATGGTGTCTTTCTGTTACGGAGAAACGCTCGAGCAGACCAGAGCTGACGGGAACACGTGAGAGAGAGAGAGAGAGAGAGAGAGGGACGGACGGACAGACAGACGATGACGTGTGTGTGTGTGTGAGAGAGAGAGAGAGAGGTACAGACATACAGAAACAGGGGGAGCAGACATCAATAGATATCATTCTGTCTAATGCTATTCCATCCCTGTTGTTGACACCACCGGAGTTTATCTTTCCTCCTTGGCACCACCTGTTTGATAAGGAAAGAATTTTCCTCCCAGCAAGGGTCATGCAGATTTACGAAACATCACGCCCTGGTTGGAGGAGTATAGTCTCGTTGGTAAAGGATTATAAAGCCAAGAAAGAAAATACACGGACATTTATTTCCCTCTGAAACTGCAGATGATATATCAGGTCCATGAATACTTGTATGTTTTAAGAGATGTCATTTGGTGCAGAAAATAGGATATCTCCAGTCATCGCAGCCGCACGAAACTGTTTTGGCATTACCGTGTTAACTGTTGTAGTTATAAGCTCAAAAGAAGCTGGATACCGTCGTTTGCCTTGCACTTTTCGTCCTGTCATCGCCAAGTAAACTACCAGAACGTCTTTTTGCATGGAAGAGTGAGTGCAAGTGATGTTGTCTGATCTGGAAGACGTGAGAGTCTGACATCGCTCCTGAGAATCCCTGTGCAGTAGATGTGGTGGCATTCATGAGAAATCGAAGCCTTTTGCAGTCAAGGGAGAGACGCAATGGAAAACGCTACAAAGAAAACCACACACGATTCTCTGGCCACGTGAGGCATTAGTGGGACCTTGATCCTTCTGGCTACATTTAATGACCCACGCTATAGAGGGTTTGCTGCTTCTTGATGACTACAATGCTGATTTTTGAAAATGCTTGTGTGTGCGTGCGTGTGCGTGCGTGTGTGTGTGTGTGTGTGTGTGTGTGTGTCTGTGTGTGATGTGTGTGATGTGTTTGTGGTGGTGTTTGCTGCGGTCTTTTTTGCGATTGAAACCTCCTTTTTGCATTGGCTGCACGACGCTTTTACTCATTTCGTCAACACTTAAGGTTTGCTGCTAAACGCGAGTCAAGTCATGCCTTCCAGTCTAAATCTGGCAGTCATGGTTCACTTTAGAGTTTGTTGTTAGAAACACCCCCACCTCCTTCATTTTCAGAGATAAATGAATTCTGGTGAATTGAAGCAATGAGATTAGATCTATAGATGTTCCCAACGGTGGCCTCACTCTTGAAATCGTCTGAATCTATTTATCAACTCCATGCATGATTCTCGACTCCATGGTTCCGGGCAGAGAGCTATTTTTATCAAGCTTGCGGCTCTGATGCACCACGTAAGCGGCTTACCTCTTACCCATAGTCTCAGTCTCGCGTGAGTCGACGGTTTATCCACTTTTATGGGTGAAAAGCAACAAAGCACGCGTCTTCCTCATGTCGCATGCAGTATGCACGACGTCCATGATGGAATTACAGAGGATGCTGTATCTCAAGACTGGGTACCTCCAAGTACAGACAAGAACAGTTGACAATGGGAGGGAGGAGGGAAAGGGGATGGGGGAGTGGGGAAGAAGGGGGGGGGGGGGGGGCGGGCTAAGGATGAATCGACCAATGAGTTCTGGGTACTCCGCTTTCTCAGAATGATACGACTCTTCAGCGTCTCGAAAACCACGTTTCTGGTTTGCGCTCTCTTAGGAATTTCATCTGTGTGAAAACTGTGCTAATGATTCTGCGGTGCACATGATGTAGAACGCCTTCAATGTCCGTGGCTTGTCAACTCACGCTGTCATTCTTTCTTGCTTTGCCTTTGAGCAAAACTGCATGGAATTGTGTAAACTGTAATTGCTTATTCGTATGATTCTGACTGACATGCGTCGAGTCAACAAACGAGTTTTTTTCTGTCTAAAACCTTGTGACTCCTCTTTCTGCTTTCTTTGCATCATTATTTAAATTTCTCCGTTTTCTCATCGATTGCGACTTTATCCTTTGTCCAAAAAGATCGAAAGCAGAGTGTCAAAAGCCACCGATCGATCTTTTTGCCTTCACCTCATTCCAACTCTCTGCTCCCTTCGACAGCTTGCATACTCCATTGCCCCTCACTCCCTCCCCTTCTTCTCCTGCCCTTCCCCTCACTCTCTCCTCTTCTAAATCTGCCTTTCCCCTCACTCCCTCCTCTTCTAAATCTGCCTTTCCCCTCACTCCCTCCTCTTCTAAATCTGCCTTTCCCCTCACTCCCTCCCCTTCTTCCAGTGTCCTTCCCCTCACTCCCTCCCCTTCTAAATCTGCCTTTTCCCTCACTCCCTCCTCTTCTAAATCTGCCTTTCCCCTCACTCCCTCCCCTTCTTCCAGTGTCCTTCCCCTCACTCCCTCCCCTTCTAAATCTGCCTTTTCCCTCACTCCCTCCTCTTCTAAATCTGCCTTTCCCCTCACTCCCTCTCCTTCTCCTTCTGCCTTTCCCCTTACTCACTCCCCTTCTCCTCCTGCCTTTCCCCTCACTCTCTCCTCTTCTTACCCTGCCCTGCCCTTCCCCTCCATCCCTCCCCTTCTTCCAGTGTCCTTCCCCTCACTCCATCCCCTTCTACCTCTGCCTTTCCCCTCACTCACTTCCCTTCTCCTCCTGCCTTTCCCCTCACTCCCTCCCCTTCTCCTCCTGCCCTTCCCCTCACTCCCTCCCCTTCTCCTCCTGCCTTTCCCCTCACTCCCTCCCCTTCTCCTCCTGCCTTTCCCCTCACTCCCTCCTCTTTTCCCCCTGCCTTTCCCCTCACTCCCTCCCCTTCTCCTCCTGCCCTTCCCCTCACTCCCTCCCCTTCTACCTCTGCCCTTCCCCTCACTCCCTCCCCTTCTACCCCTGCCTTTCCCCTCACTCTCTCCTCTTCTTACCCTGCCTTTCCCCTCACTCACTCCCCTTCTCCTCCTGCCTTTCCCCTCACTCCCTCCCCTTCTTCCCCTGCCTTTCCCCTCACTCCCTCCCCTTCTCCTCCTGTCCTTCCTCTCACTCCCTCCCCTTCTCCTCCTGCCCTTCCCCTCACTCTCTCCCCTTCTTCCCATGTCCTTCCCCTCACTCCCTCCCCTTCTACCTCTGCCTTTCTTCTCACTTCCTCCCCTTCTACCTCTGTCTTTCCCCTCACTCCCTCCCCTTCTCCTCCTGCCTTTCCCCTCACTCCCTCCCCTTCTCCTCCTGCCTTTCCCCTCACTCACTCCCCTTCTTCCTCTGCCCTTCCCCTCACTCCCTCCCCTTCTTCCCCTGCCCTTCCCCTCACTCCCTCCCCTTCTACCCCTGTCCTTCCCCTCACTCACTCCCCATTCTCCCCCTGCTCTTCCTCTCATTCCCCCTTCTTCCTTTGCCATGCTTCTCACTCCCTCCCCTTCTCCTCCGGCCTTTCCCCTCACTCCCTCCCCTTCTCCTCCTGCCTTTTCCTTCATTCTATCCCCTTCTCCTCCTGTCTTTCCCCTCACTCCCTCCCCTTCTACCTCTGCCTTTTCTCTCACTCTCTCCCCTTCTACATCTGCCTTTCTTCTCACTTCCTCCCCTTCTACCTCTGCCTTTCCCCTCACTCCCTCCCCTTCTCCTCCTGCCTTTCCCATCACTCCCTCCCCTTCTACTCCTGATTTTCCCCTCACTCTTTCTTCTTCTCCTCCTGCCCTTCCCTTCATTCTATCCCCTTCTCCTCCTGTCTTTCCCCTCACTCCCTCCCCTTCTCCCCCTGCCCTTCCCCTCACTCACTCCCCTTCTACCTCTGCCTTTCCCCTCACTCACTCCCCTTCTCCTCCTGCCTTGCCCCACACTCCCTCTCCTTCTTTCCCTGCCCTTCCCCTCACTCCCTCCCCTCCTTCCCCTGCCCTTCTCCTCACTCACTCCCCTTCTTCCCGTGCTCTTCCCCTCACTCACTCCCCTTCTACCTCTGCCATTCGACTCCCTCCCTCCCCTTCTCCTCCTGCCTTTCCCCTCACTCACTCCCCTTCTACCTCTGCCTTTCCCCTCACTCCCCCCTTTCTCCCCCTGCTCTTCCCCTCACTCCCCCTTCTTCCTTTGCCCTGCTCCTCACTCCCTTACCTTCTACCTCTGCCTTTCCCCTCACTCCCCCCTTTCTCCCCCTGCTCTTCCCCTCACTCCCCCTTCTTCCTTTGCCCTGCTCCTCACTCCCTTACCTTCTACCTCTGCCTTTCCTCTCACTTTCTCCCCTTCTACCTCTGCCTTTCCCCTCATTCCCTCCCCTTCTACCTCTGCCCTTCCCCTCACTCCCTCCCCTTCTCCCCCCCCCCTCATTCCCCCTTCTTCCTCTGCCACGCCCCTCACTCCCCACTTCTTCCTTCGCCCTGCCCTTCACTTCCCCTCCTTCCCATATCCTGCCCCTCAGTCCGCCTCTTCTTGCCCTGCCTTGCCCCGTACTCCCTCCCCTTCTTCCCCTGCCGTGCCCCTCACTCACCCCCCTCCTTCCCTTGCCTTGCCCCTCACTCACTCCCCTCCTTCCCCTGTCTTGCCCCTCACTTACCCCCCTCCTTCCCCTGCCTTGCCCCTCACCCCCCTCCTTCCCTTGTCTTGCCCCTCACATACCCCCCTCCTTCCCCTGTCTTGCCCCTCACTTACCCCCCTCCTTCCCCTGTCTTGCCCCTCACATACCCCCCTACTTGCCCTGTCTTGCCCCTCACCTACCCCCCTCCTTCCCCTGTCTTGCCCCTCACTTACCCCCCTCCTTCCCCTGCCTTGCCCCTCACTTACCCCCCCCCCCCTTCCCCTGCCTTGCCCCTCACTCACCCCCCTCCTTCCCCTGCCTTGCCCCTCATTCCCTCCCCTCCTTCCCCTGCCTTGCCCCTCACTTCCCTCCCCTCCTTCCCCTGCCTTGCCCCTCACTTCCCTCCCCTCCTTCCCCTGCCTTGCCCCCTCACTTACCCCCCTCCTTCCCCTGTCTTGCCCCCTCACTTACCCCCCTCCTTCCCGTGCCCTGCCCCTCACTTACCCCCCTCCTTCCCGTGCCTTGCCTCTCACTCAGTCCCCTCCTTCCCCTGCCTTGCCCCTCACTCACTCCCCTCCTTCCCGTGCCCTGCCCCTCACTTACCCCCCTCCTTCCCCTGCCTTGCCCCTCACTTCCCCCCCTTCTTCCCCTGTCTTGCCCCTCACTTACCCCCCTCCTTCCCCTGCCTTGCCCCTCACTTACCCCCCTCCTTCCCCTGTCTTGCCCCTCACTCACTCCCCTCCTTCCCCTGCCTTGCCCCTCACTTCCCCTCCTTCCCCTGCCTTGCCCCTCACTTAGCCCCCTCCTTCCCCTGTCTTGCCCCTCACATACCCCCCTCCTTCCCCTGCCTTGCCCCTCACTTCCCCTCCTTCCCGTGCCTTGCCCCTCACTTACCCCCCTCCTTCCCGTGCCTTGCCCTTCACTTACCCCCCTCCTTCCCCTGCCTTGCCCCTCACTTACCCCCCTCCTTCCCCTGTCTTACCCCTCACATACCCCCCTCCTTCCCCTGCCTTGCCCCTCACTTACCCCCCTCCTTCCCTTGCCCTGCCCCTCACTTACCCCCCTCCTTCCCGTGCCTTGCCCCTCACTTACCCCCCTCCTTCCCATGTCTTGCCCCTCACATACCCCCCTCCTTCCACTGCCTTGCCCCTCACTCCCCCCTTCTTCCTCCGCCCTGCCCCTCACTTACCCCCCTCCTTCCCCTGTCTTGCCCCTCACTCACCCCCCTCCTTCCCCTGTCTTGCCCCTCACTTACCCCCCTCCTTCCCCTGTCTTGCCCCTCACATACCCCCCTCCTTCCCCTGTCTTGCCCCTCACTTACCCCCCTCCTTCCCCTGCCTTGCCCTCAGTCCGCCCCTTCTTCCCCTGTCTTGCCCCTCACATACCCCCCTCCTTCCCCTGCCTTGCCCCTCACTTACCCCCCTCCTTCTTCTGCCTTGCCCCTTACTTACCCCCCTCCTTCCCGTGCCCTGCCCCTCACTCACTCCCCTCCTTCCCCTGCCTGGCCCCTCACTTACCCCCCTCCTTCTCCTGTCTTGCCCCTCACATACCCCCCTCCTTCCCCTGCCTTGCCCCTCACTTACCCTCCTCCTTCCCCTGCCTTGCCCCTCACTTACCCCCCTCCTTCTCCTGCCCTGCCCCTCACTCACTCCCCTCCTTCCCCTGCCTTGCCCCTCACTCACCCCCCTCCTTCCCGTGCCCTGCCCCTCACTCACTCCCCTCCTTCCCCTGCCTTGCCCCTCACTTACCCCCCTCCTTCCCGTGCCCTGCCCCTCACTCACTCCCCTCCTTCCCCTGTCTTGCCCCTCACTCACTCCCCTTCTTCCCCTGTCTTGCCCCTCACTCACTCCCCTCCTTCCCCTGTCTTGCCCCTCACTTACCCCCCTCCTTCCCCTGTCTTGCCCCTCACTTACCCCCCTCCTTCCCCTGTCTTGCCACTCACTTACCCCCCTCCTTCCCCTGTCTTGCCCCTCACTTACCCCCCTCCTTCCCCTGTCTTGCCCCTCACTTACCCCCCTCCTTCCCCTGTCTTGCCCCTCACTTACCCCCCTCCTTCCCCTGTCTTGCCCCTCACTTACCCCCCTCCTTCCCCTGTCTTGCCCCTCACATACCCCCCTCCTTCCCATACCGTGCCCCTCACTTCCCCCCCTCCTTTCCATACCATGCCCCTCACTCACTCCCTCTTCTTCTCCTGCCCTGCCCCACTCTCATCAACTGAGACTAATCATGTTGACAAGGGAAATTCATTATTCCCTGCGAAGTCTGAAAGAATGGAGGTTCGGTTTCAGTTTCAATTAAGACTTCACTGGAAATACTTGTCTTCTTTATCGTGTATTTCCTCCTTTCCAATCATCGCTTGTTGATTTTCTGTAAAACACATCTTTAAGAGATCATTATGTCCTCTGTTTGTGGATCCCCCCTTGCACGTTTCATTCAGTTCGAAATTTCACCATGACGACAATCTGTCAGAGCTGTCGATAAGGCAACTGCCATTAGAGACTTCCCCTCCGCGCTAATCAGCTGAAGCCTGTGGCCACAAAGCTCTCGGATCCTTTCCAGTGGCACAAACACAGCCATCCCCAAGTAGCACTAGGTGCCACTGGAAGGTGTCTGGTGGTGGTAGAAACTTCTCCTTCCCCACCCCACCCTCGGTAGGCCAGCGTGATTTCTCTCTCTGTGCTTAGTTCACCCCACACGGTCTGGGCTGCAGTCTGTCCTTGTCCCAGTGTGTTGCACCACCCACTGGCAGGGAGAACCAGCCCCCCCATCTCTACCGGAAAGTGGTTAGTTGATGTGTTTTTTGGGGGGGCAAATGCATGAGTATGCTGCCAGGTACATACGTCCTGCACCGCCTGTTCGGCTTGGCTGTGAGATCACCTTGTTCCTCATACTTCTCCAGGTTTTGGTTCAAAGCTTGGCACCGGTGCTTGCGTTTGTAAATCATATCAAATTTAAATTATTCTTTTTTTTTCTGTATGTATTTTCGTTCTCTTTTCGTTTCTTACTGCGGACGTCTACATCAGCTTACGCAAAAGTGTATGCGGTGCAGCGTCACATCTGCGGTCCTCCTTCGGTCATATCCGATACTCAACGGCCACGCGAGGTTTGAACTGGGCCCGTGTGCTACTGAAATATCGATTCTTTTGTCGCCTGACCTTTTGGATCTGGAGACGCTAAACAGTTAAGGACTGAGGTCACGGGCTTAGAACCGACACGTCCTGACACCTAAATCGATGTATATACCGCCGTCGGATGCAATGTCGATACGGGTCAGTCGAACATCTCCGCTGAGCACAGGGTACCCCTGTGGGTAGGGATAAGAATAGATCTATCGCGTCTCTCTGCACTAGCATGGTCTGGTGATTTTGTAGCCGATTGCCTTACATAGCCTGGAAAGGTTGATAGGTCGTAGAACTCCATTCATCACCACCACCATCACCACCACCACCACCACCACCACCACCACCACCACCACCACCACCACCACCATCACCACCACCACCACCACCACCACCGCCACCACCACCACCACCACCACCCCCACCACCATCATCATCATCATCATCGCCATCATCACCATCAACATCATCATCACCATCACTATCACCTCACCATCACCATTGTCATCGTCGTTGACATCATCATCATCAGCAGCAGCAGCAGCATATGCACAGTACACTTTTAGCGTCAAATTTATAGCTTTGTACACTTTTCTAAAGAGGCAACATGCTACTTGCATGAGAGTACGCATCTCAAAGAGGTAAAATGGTTGTGCATACCGATAGGTAAGCACGTGTATATAAATGCAAGTCTCAGAGCGCAAGTCACACAAGCAAATTTAAACTGTCGCGCAATAGTGCGCGTATAAACAATCACACGCACGCACGCGCACACACACACACACACACACACACACACACACACAGAGTCAGATAGAGAGAAATAGAGGGGGGTGTTTGAGGAAGGAAAATGAAGTTGAAATTAAATTGAAACAGACATTGTTTAAACCAACCTGGCGGAGAGAGAGAGAGAGAGAGAGAGAGAGAGAGAGAGAGAGAGAGAGAGAGAGAGAGAGAGAGAGAGAGAGAGAGAGAACCTCGCACACTTTTTTTACGTGTGCATGTGTGCGTCAGCACACGAGGTGCACGGATTTGGAGGAGGAAACGTGAGACAAACTGGTAAACTGCGTGTACGTCGGTGTAGTTATCCACCCCGTCGGTGATTTAGAGGTGAAGTGTTGGCCCCAAATCTGTCACGGCCCGGGTGGACGACTACTGATGGGAATTGTAGTCCCGTGCAGATGTTAATTTTTTAAAGGGGAATTTGCCCGATTGTCCACAGACTTAAGACACCCTATTCAAACAATGCCAAACAAGATATGAATTAAAAATGAAACAATTTAATAACATGAAACAAAGAACACTCCTCTGCCAAAGCACAAATCATTATTCTACCATCAATGCACAAAACAATCCTCCTCAAACTCACAAATCAATATTCCACCATCAATGCACAAAACAATCCTCCTCAAACTCATAAATCAATATTCCACCATCAATGCACAAAACAATCCTCCTCCAAATCACAAATCAAAATTCCTCCAAAGCACAAAACAATTCTCCTACAAAGCACAAAGCACCAACTTTCCACCTCCGTAGCGCAAATCAATATTCCACCATCAATGCACAAATCACCACGAAACTCCAATTTAAGTCAAATGACTACCACACAAGAAAGACTTTGGTCCGCCACAAAGTCCCAGTTCAAAACCTTGACCAGACAAAACAAAACAGCATTGTAAAGAAACCGGCAAGCCCATTCTGAACACAGAGATGTAGTATCTCTGACACAGGTTGGTCACGTGACTTCGGCTCCACATTCCATTGATTCTACCAATCAAAATTCAACATGATCAGAAGACCATTGAGAGTAAAAAGAGGCGATTCTATTTCACTCCAATTATTTATCCCGATAGATAAACACAAAGTTGGTGTTCTAATAAAACTAATCTATGAGATTTTCAGGAAATCATTTGAGAACTACTTTTAGCGCGAACGTGTCTATAAGGTTGCAAACTGCCTTGAGCACGTGCGATTGTGTATAGTAATACCAAAGATTATAGAGTTATGAATAGTCTTTGGTAATACACGCGATCTTTGGACCTACTATAAACGCAGCGAAAAGGATTCCTATGGGTCCGGGCTGGTTTCGTGAATCTATGGTTATACTCTCGCAAGTAAATGCTTTCTTGCTGGAACTTGTGGTCTAACTGCCTTCACACTGTTTGACGAGTTCCACACTTCGACCATTCGGTGTCGACTGATGGAGTCAGTAAGTGATTTAACCTACATTCCGTCTGTGTTGAACGTTAATCGAATGGAAGTTTCTTCTGTAGGTATCCGTCCGATTCCGAAGTTCGATATTATCGGATAGCTCAGAAGCAGTTTTTCTAAGTTTTATCCTTCTAAGCATACATTAAATTAATGATTCCTCATCAGCAAAAGCACTCAGTGGGTTTCTGTGTGTATCGAAGATTATGCAGACGGGATTGGTTGCCTTACTCGCTCAATGAAGTATAAATATTGCTGTTGTATTGAAAGTCCTTATAATTAGTTGAGTTCACAATATTACACTCTTGTGATTCGAATTTTACCGCATACAAGTTTTACATTCATGGGAAATCGATGTTTAGAAAATGAATTGACGAAAACATGGCTGCCATTATCGAGTGTATCACAACAAGCGGAGGAATACACTCACGATGTGATATGGCATTCAGCGTGGCCGAGACTCTGTGTTCAGAACGGTGGTACGCATGCTATGGAAGATTTAAGGCTATCACGTGACCAACCTGTTGCTGAGACTATATTCACTAGTCTCAGCCACGCTGAATGCGGCAAGCCAACACCAGGTCTTGCCAACCGGGCACAGCGGCCCCCTGAGACGCCGCTCAGAAACGAATCACACACAACAGACCGGCATGCCAAAAACCAGGCCTTACCAACCGGGCACAGTGGCCCCCGGAGACGCGGCTCAGACACGAACTGCACGCACAGTAGCCGACGAAAAATCTTGTTTCCAAAATCCTTTACTAGCAAAGCAACCGACCCTATATATATAGGGTCCATTCACGCACAAAAGACATGTTGTGCACGTACTGCCGCATGACGACTTGCATTGCACGTGCGAAACGGTGTAGTCAGCAAGTGCTGACACTGCAAAAATACTTAAAGGTGCATCGTGCCGGTTTCAAAAGGAATGGAAGTTGACTTAAAGTCCCACCACATATTTGAGTCATGACAGACCTCCCCCCTAGGTCTGACCCTTGGGTCAGATCGATCATTTAAACTCGACTCCGAGGATTTCTGTACTGCTGTAATTACAGCTGCGACAAGAGCATGGACTATTGATGGAACCCTGCTGATGTAGGCTTTCAAAAGATTGGCATGGAACACCTGTTTTTCCCCGTGTCGGTCGATGCAGTAATCAACGGTACCCCTCCGTTCCAAAACCTCGAATGGTCCTTGCCATCGCAACTGCCGCTTGTTCCGCTTGGTGGGCAGGAGAAGGAGTACTTTGTCCCCAATCTTGAATTCTCGATTCTTGGTTTTCCTGTCGAAAACTCTTTTGTCGCGGGTAGCAGCTATGGAGAGATTGTCATGTGTAAGCATGCACGTTTCTTCGATTCGATTTCGGCGATCGAACACGCATGCTGCTTCAGTGCGTTGTTCGACGTTCTCGGATTTCTGAGTGAGCCTTCGCAACTTTTCCAAGGTTTGATCAGACCGTTGCTTAGCAGCAAGTTTCTCCGGAGTGACGTCACCCAGTAGAGGTTGTTCCAGGTGACAAGCAGGTTCTCGGCGTGCGCGCTGTGCCCTAGTCTGAACTGGCAAGGCAGTCACTTGCACTGGGACTGGTGTCCATCTCCTTCCGGATCATGATAGCTATTTCCCAGGATGACAGGTAGCGACGAGTCTTCAATCACTACCACCTCCGTGCTACCTGAGAAAAAGTCAGCACCGAGTTGGACTCTTGCGAGAGGGTGGGATCGCATCCCGTGAATGGACTGTACTATGATCTCTTGCCCTGTATAATCTTGTGGAAGGACGATGTGTGAGGGAACGAGAACCCGGTCGCTTCCGGTGTCTCGTACAGCATTCACTTCTCTCCCGTTCACCGTCACTGTTCTGTTGTGGGTGGACAGCAGACCCTGCTGTCAACCGTAGTTTCCACAGACGCGAAGTGTGCCTGGATGACAGGGTTTCTGGGTTTCAGCGTTTAAAATGCCCGGGATCACCACAATGCCAACACCCGGTTGCGTCTAGCATTCCTCTTGGATCCGTTGTGTTCACTTCTTTCACTGGAGAAAGGAGTCGTGGCGATTCCTTGCCCTGATTTCGCCCCACGGGTGCTGGAACCTCAGTTGCCAATCTGGCCTCCAAATGACGATCAGCAATGTCAGCCATCGTTTCTACGTCCTTGGGAGCTTTTGTTCGTACCGCTGTGGCTAGACCGGTGTTCATCATCTCGTAGAGCTGTTCCTGAACAATGAGATCGGCTAGGTCAGCAAATGTCTCTTTTTTCCCAGCTCTTGCCATCCACCTCTTCAGCAGCGTTTTCAAGCATAGGAGAGCCTGATGGAAGGTCTCGCTAGCGCCTCGTCTAGCCTGACGAAATTTTTTCCGGTAGGACTCTGAAGGAGGAGTGTTGTGTGCATTGATGGTGGAATATTGATTTGTGATTTGGAGGTGGAGTGTTGGTGATTTGTGCATTGATGGTGGAATATTGATTTGTGCTTTGGCAGAGGAGTGTTCCTGCATTGACTGGCTCTATGATTGGTATAGTGTTTAATTCTGTGTATGTGGAAGACCGCTCCCATACGTCTATGCATTTTTGCATGTGCATGCACGCATGCATGGGTGTGTGTGCCTTCGTGCGTACGTGCAAGCGCTTGTTTAACGTTTAAAAAGACCTTTGACATTATTCCTCTCGGCAACCACCAACATATAATGTTCTATTCATCATACCTTTTTCTCATGGTGAAATATGGCATGCTATTTTCAGAACCCAGAGGCGTAAAAATACAAGTGCTTTGTACACACGCACCTAAGCATGGATGTCTGCAGGAAAGTCAGGTACGAACACGTGCAGGAACATACACATGCATCACCACGACCAAAATCAGAAACTGAAGGGTTCAAAGGCAATGCACATTCAATGTAATGGACTCTAAAAACTGTTCGAGGGGTTCAAACGTGTACCTAGACACACCCATGTGTCAGTACAAAAAGACACCAAAAGAAATGTACTAAGACAAAATTCAGTGTCATGGGCTTATTAACGGTTCCCAAGATTCAAATATGTACATAAACACACCCTGGTGTCAGTACAGAAAGACACCAAAATAAATGTACAAAGACAAAACATATTCAGTGTTATCGACTATTAACTGCTCCAAAGATGGGTGCTGGATGTTTCGCCCCATTTGCAAGTTCGCCCCACAATCCAAACTCGAGTAAATGCCGGAAAACACCGGAAAACACCTACAAAAACTATGAAAATGTCAATTCCAATCATTAGTTTTTGTTGTGCGAATTGATTTTCCCGGGCGAACCGGCAAGAATGTGGGGCGAAGTGGTTGGGGCGAACTTGCAAATGGGGCGAAACGTCCATGAGCCCCAAAGGTTCAAACGTATACATAAACACCCTTTTATGTCGTGACTAAAAGATACAAAAAAAGAACACGTAGAAAAGACATATTCGGTGTATTAGACCGCCAACAGTCTAAAATTTTCAAATGTGATCCTCCAAAACTAAACAAGTGTTGTGTGGCTTTTGGACATTTTGAGATACTGGTACACCATAGAAGCAGTCGAATTTCCTTTGCATTAAACACAACAAATTACCACATGACCTTTGTGTCGCAAAGTCATGAGCTGTCAAATATGACATGTGGTAAAAACTCAAATTCTCATAACAGAGTGTGGAAGAATAAAGAATAAAGAAAGCAAAAGAATAGATGTTGATTTTCTGTTTGAGTTGTTAGTATGTGTGGTAATGTTCTTGGGAGTGGATATGAAGTTTGGCGATTATAATGTTTTTGCGCGTGCTTTGGCCTCGATCTTCCAAGGTAGTTTGTGTGCACGACTGGATCTCAGTGATCTGAACCAAAACCCGATGGTCCCTGTAGCCTCTGGGGCCGCCCCTGGCTGCGCCACTGGAGCAGGCCCCGAAAGCCCAGCAGCCAGGGTTTCCAGCTGATGAGGGGGGCATGGAGCGGGTCCGGTCGTATGTTACTCTCAAGCATAAGGGAATGAATGGACTTTTTTCCCGGTGGAGAGTCCTTTTAGTGTCAAACTTCGGACTCCAAAACTTGCTCTTGCGCATCGATTGATGATATAACACTTTCACAGAGCCATGACTCGCAAATGGTCAATTTTGATCTCCACTTTGATGCCTGAACTGTGTATCTAAATCAACTAATGTCATACAGTATTCCGTTTCGTGGTGGTGGGGCACAGTTGTGTGTGTGTGTGTGTGTGTATGTGTGCGCGCGCGTCTGCATGTGCGCGCGTGTGTGTGTGCGCGCCTCTGTGTGTGTGCATGTGTGTGCGCTCACGCGTCTGCATGTGCGTGTGTATGTGTGTGCGCGCTTCTGCGTGTGTGTGTGCGCACCTCTGTGTGTGTGTGTGTGTGTGTGTGTTCGCGCGCTTCTGTGTGTGTGTGTGTGCGCGCCTCTGTGTGTGTGTGTGTGTGTGTGTGTGTTCGCGCGCCTCTGTGTGTGGGTGTCGGTGTGCATGCATGTGTGTGTGCGTGCGTGTGTGTGTGTGTGTGTGTGTATGTGTGCTTGAATTGGAGTAAGTGTGAGACTACGTGCGTGCGTACGTGTGTGCGTACACGTGCCTACGTGCGTATATGTGTGTGTATGTGTGAATGTGAGTGTGTGTGTGTGTGTGTTCGCGTGTGTTTGTGTGTGTGCGTGCGTGTGCATGTTCACATGTGTGTGTACTCACATGTGCATGTTTGTGTGTGTGTGCGTGCGTGTGTGTGCATGAAAATGTTTGTGTGTATGTGTGTGTGCGTGCGTGAGCAAGTGCATGTGTATCAGTGTGTGCGTGTGCCTGTGTGTGTGTGCTCGTGAGCTAGCGCGGGCGCGCATGTGTGTAAAAAGGGCGCCTCTACCCAGAGGCATATCCATGAGAACGGCATTCCCACTGCTACCCATGATGAATGCTGCCATTACACGACCCAGTAACGATCGGGCAGGGCATCAGCCCCAGCGGCATTTGCTGGGCAGTGCACGAACAAATCCTCCGCTTGCCATCCTCCTGATGTGATGTATCTGCATGTGGCAACATGGGTGTGGAGGAGTGGAGCCGACACTCAGAGCAAACGGATCTCTAATGGCCCCAGTAGCCTGCAAACACTTCGATCTCCCCCATTGTGTCGTTCGCTTTGCAGATAACGGATGCTTTGATGTTCAAGGTGTGCCCTTTTTAATGCGCAGGGGAAATAATTGGGGAGAGACTGCTGCTGCTCAGAGGTTATAAAGCATCTCTTCGACTTGGTCCCAAAAATGCGTGATTTTATGCTTGGTCCTGTCATGCGCAGTTTGAAATGAGGAGAGTTGATTTAGACAAAAAGAGGTGTATGTGTGAGTGAGTGAGTGAGTGAGTGAGTGAGTGAGTGAGTGAGTGAGTGAGTGAGTGAGTGAGTGAGTGAGTGAGTGAGTGAGTGAGTGAGTGAGTGAGTGAGTGAGTGAGTGAGTGAGTGAGTGAGTGAGTGAGTGAGTGAGTGAGTGAGTGAGTGAGTGAGTGAGTGAGTGAGTGAGTGAGTGAGTGAGTGAGTGAGTGAGTGAGTGAGTGAGTGAGTGAGTGAGTGAGTGAGTGAGTGAGTGAGTGAGTGAGTGAGTGAGTGAGTGAGTGAGTGAGTGAGTGAGGGAGTGAGTGAGTGAGTGAGTGAGTGAGTGAGTGAGGTTGGGTGTGTGTGTGTGTGCACGCGCGCGCGAGCGTGCGTGTGTCTATGTGTGTGTGTCTGTGTCTGTGTGTCTGTGTTTGAGTGAATGAGAGAGCGAGAGAGAGAGAGAGAAAGAAAGAAAGATAGAGAGAAAGAGAACGAGAAAGAGAAAGAGAAAGAAAGAGAAAAAGAAAGAGAGAGATAGAGAGAGAAAAAGAGAGAGAGAAAGAGAGAGAGAAAGAGAGAGAAAAAGAGAGAGAAAGAGAGAGAGAGAGAGAAAGAAAGAGAGACAGAAAGAGAGGCGGGGGTTGGAGTAAATCAGAACTGTCTGCTTAAATACATAATACAAGTGAGAGGAATAGTTATTTATTGACCTGCCACTGAACGAGGACAGAAAGTCCAGCGATCAGCACCACCCAGCACGTCCCTGCCCCACTACCACTTCCCACGAATTAATTGAGCAAACAACTCTTTAGAACGGATGAGTGGCCATAAATCGGGAAGAAGTGAGGGGACGTTGAAACAACGCATCCTCAGCCTCTGCAGCACAGTTCACGTCCACATAACTGGAATCCAGGGCTCTAGAGCTGCTCTTGAGATACTGCCCCATCCCTCATGTCGCCAATAAGCAGTCTGCACAATTGAGGACGAGCGATATTGCTGTTTGCTTGGCCATGCTCGAGTAATTCGCTGGAGGGACACTTATCACGGATACAAAGAGGAGCGTCAGTTTGATACCCCACCCAAACAGCCTGGCTGAGTCAGAAATCACCGCACTAACCTTTGATTTCTTCCCCTTCTACCTTCTATTACAAAAGTAAATCGTCTTCAACATAAGATCGCTTTATCTGCTGTTTTAAAATTTACTCAAAATAAACTTGTAATTTCTGTTTTATGGTGTTGAGAATTTTTCCACGCTGGTTTTATCATTCTAACAACGTGGAGACCATTGTCCCAGAACTGGCGGGGCTGATCTTGCTTTGGAACTGAATCACTCGCTAGTATAAATTCAGCGACGATGTCGTCGGGTTCAGTCATAGTTGGTCCATTGGAAAATACTTCGAAACATCCCTAATACAGTGCAGGTTACAGCCCTAATACAGTGCAGGTTACAGCCCTAATACAGTGCAGGTTACAGCCCTAATACAGTGCAGGTTACAGCCCTAATACAGTGCAGGTTACAGCCCTAATACAGTGCAGGTTACAGCCCTAATACAGTGCAGGTTACAGCCCTAATACAGTGCAGGTTACAGCCCTAATACAGTGCAGGTTACAGCCCTAATACAGTGCAGGTTACAGCCCTAATACAGTGCAGGTTACAGCCCTAATACAGTGCAGGTTACAGCCCTAATACAGTGCAGGTTACAGCCCTAATACAGTGCAGGTTACAGCCCTAATACAGTGCAGGTTACAGCCCTAATACAGTGCAGGTTACAGCCCTAATACAGTGCAGGTTACAGCCCTAATACAGTGCAGGTTACAGCCCTAATACAGTGCAGGTTACAGCCCTAATACAGTGCAGGTTACAGCCCTAATACAGTGCAGGTTACAGCCCTAATACAGTGCAGGTTACAGCCCTAATACAGTGCAGGTTACAGCCCTAATACAGTGCAGGTTACAGCCCTAATACAGTGCAGGTTACAGCCCTAATACAGTGCAGGTTACAGCCCTAATACAGTGCAGGTTACAGCCCTAATACAGTGCAGGTTACAGCCCTAATACAGTGCAGGTTACAGCCCTAATACAGTGCAGGTTACAGCCCTAATACAGTGCAGGTTACAGCCCTAATACAGTGCAGGTTACAGCCCTAATACAGTGCAGGTTACAGCCCTAATACAGTGCAGGTTACAGCCCTAATACAGTGCAGGTTACAGCCCTAATACAGTGCAGGTTACAGCCCTAATACAGTGCAGGTTACAGCCCTAATACAGTGCAGGTTACAGACAAGGGCGAAGTCTTGGAGAGGAACACACAGGAAAAGCTGAGGCGGTTCATTAGGAAGCGAATCTGTGTTGTGGTTCCCCCCACCCCCCCACCCCCCACCCAACATCAGTGAATTTGATGACGTCGCTGTCTCAGGCAAAGAAAGCGACATTAAAAACAACGCTTTGTACTTGATAGCGTGTGCAAGGAACACTTACATCGACAGAATACAGTCAGAGACAGACGCATGACGGACAGCAGAAAAAGGTCGATGGGATGTCCTAAACCTGAATCAACAAGTCCCTGTGAGGCCTTCCACCAATGGGATCACCCAGCAATATCTCAGGTCCGAAATGAGCCTTACCCCACTGATGCACAGATCCTAATCGCGTCTTTAGCACCACGAGATGTGCCTGATGGTACAGCAACATGACAAGGATGACTTGGGTTAGGTTGGTGCTGTTGATGCTGTTGATGCTGTTGCAATAATAGTAATGATGATGATGGGAGGGTGTGTGTGTCGGGATGAAGGGCCGGGGATAGTTGATGATGACGACGACAATGATGATGATGATGATGATGATGATGATGATGATGATGATGATGATGATGATGATGATGATGATGATGATGATGATGATGATGATGATGATGATGATGATGATGATGATGATGATGATGATGATGATGATGGTGATGATGATGATGATGATGATGTTGATGATGATGATGATAAAAATCATGATGATGATAGAAATCATGATCATGATTATAATGATGGTGATGATGACGACGACGACTACGACGATAATGATGACGACGACGACGATGACGACGGCGACGACGACGATGATGACGACGACGATGATAAAGCTAAAGTCAAACATAGACACATACGTCATGTCATTGTGACCACATTGCCTTGCGAGACACTTCTTCGAATCTGAGGGGAAGTATTCCAGGTTTTGCAATGCTGATATTTTACTTCCAGATGGTGTGAGGGGGCCAGAGGATCCAGCTGCTGAGATGGCGTGGACAAGGGAAGCTCTCGTCTCTCTCGCCGTCATCCTCAGCGGTAGGCTTGGTTGTCTCTCGGCAGCGAACGCACGGACTGTGAAGAGCGAGACCATTCCAGTGTAGCTAGAAGTGTGTGGTGATCAAATGAGCTTAGACTAGGCAGGACGTACTCGGACGGACGTGTTGACGGCACAACTCAAGTAGGAGTGTGTGGTGATCAAATGAGCTTAGACTAGGCAGGACGTACTCGGACGGACGTGTTGACGGCACAACTCAAGTAGGAGTATGTGGTGATCAAATGAGCTTAGACTAGGCAGGACGTACTCGGACGGACGTGTTGACGGCACAACTCAAGTAGGAGTGTGTGGTGATCAAATGAGCTTAGACTAGGCAGGACGTACTCGGACGGACGTGTTGACGGCACAACTCAAGTAGGAGTGTGTGGTGATCAAATGAGCTTAGACTAGGCAGGACGTACTCGGACGGACGTGTTGACGGCACAACTCAAGTAGGAGTGGGTGGTGATCAAATGAGCTTAGACTAGGCAGGACGTACTCGGACGGACGTGTTGACGGCACAACTCAAGTAGGAGTGTGTGGTGATCAAATGAGCTTAGACTAGGCAGGACGTACTCGGACGGACGTGTTGACGGCACAACTCAAGTAGGAGTGTGTGGTGATCAAATGAGTTTAGACTAGGCAGGACGTACTCGGACGGACGTGTTGACGGCACAACTCAAGTAGGAGTGGGTGGTGAACAAATGAGCTTAGACTCGGCAGGACGTACTCGGACGGACGAGTTGACGGCACAACTCAACTAGGAGTGTGTGGTGATCAAATGAGCTTAGACTAGGCAGGACGTACTCGGACGGACGAGTTGACGGCACAACTCAAGTAGGAGTGGGTGGTCTGACCGATACAGGGGATAGACAAAGAGCTACCCCTGCCTGGCCGGACAGCCAGAACGGCAAGCAGTCGAATATTCAGGCTGCCCCATTGGGAGAAAGACTGGCACATAGGAAACGAGTGTGTGTTTATGCGTCATCAGGCAGGCAGCCATGCGAGCATGCCGACTGACAGACAGACTATGACAGATACACGGAGAAGGGACACACGCAAACACACATAAACACACACATACACAGACATACTTACACATAATTATACACGCACACACACGCACACACACACACTCACGCGTGCGCGCGCGCGCACAATCACATATTCACGCACACACATACACACGCACACACACACGCGCGCGCGCACACATACACTCACTCACACGCACACACAGAGGGACGCACAAGCACATACACACACATATACAGTGTATATACACACACATATACAGTGTATATACACACACATATACAGTGTATATACATACACACGCAGGGGGGACACACACACACACACACACACCGATGGACACACATATACATACACACACAAACACACACACACACACACACACAGGGACACACACACACACATACGCACGCAAGCGCGTGCGCTTACCCGCAGACATGAAGGCACATGAACATAATTATATGCATACAAACAGGCACACAGACAGATACGCAGACAGACAGACACACAGAGAGGCATAAACACACAGAATGACAGTCACGCAGACAAACAGGTAAGTAGGCAACAAGACAACATATAAAGCTCGTATAGACATGCGTAAATACGCTCATACGCATGCACAAATATATGCACACAAATGTAGGGATGTAGACAGATACTTAAACAAACCGATACGCAAGCATATAGGCGAATGCACACAGATACGTACGGAAAGGAGGAAATAGACAAAGATTTCTACTTTTGCTACGAGTAAAATAGAACACGTTTCATAACTGATATCTGTGGTTAGGTACACGCAGTAACACATGAGCGAAGAAGTAAATCCATGTTTCAGCACTTCCCGGGGTACACCTTCTCGGGCCCTGCGAGACACAGTTCCCATTGTTGAAAGTCAACGAGGGAACTCCTGAAGGTTAGTGATCTTCCTGAAACCATCTCCAGATCCGTTCACTGTCATCTTTGTCATCAACGAGTACTCTCCATTCCCCAACCCTTTCCCTCCAGCTTTTAGGAATAAATCCCTCATCCCCACCCCCACCCCCATTCGCCACACAGACGACGGCCCCAAATCTGTCTCATGGTCCGCTGATATCAGTGCTTTAGTTCATGTAGTCGATGCTGGTTTCTTGTCTCGGAGTGTAAGTTACAAGTGATCGCCATCGTAGTTCTTGTTGTGAGCATCACCATATCCGTCTTTGTCGCCGTCATGATAATGACGACGACGACGATGATGATGTAGAGGCGATGATAGTCTTCATCACCACCACCACCACCACCATGACCACCACCACCACCACCATGACCACCACCACCACCACCACCACCACTACCACCACCACCACCACTACCACCACTACCACAACCACCACTACCACAACCACCACAACCACCAACCACCACAACCACCACCCACCATCCACCACCCACCAGCACCACCACCACCACCACCACCACCACCAATCATCGTCATCATGATGGTCGTCGTCGTCGTTGTCATCACCATCATTGTCCCCGCCTCAACTGCATACATCGATTGTAGAGACCGCGGATTAACAACTTTAAGTCTTGAATATGTACATGGAAAAGGACACGAGTTGCTGTATCATGTGCAACAAAAATATATATCAACAGATCAAATTCAGAAAATAAAAACTGCATTGTATGTTTATTTTGCAGGCCAAACGATATTGCCGTTCAATTATTCCGACTCGGACACTGTCATCCTGACTGACAAGTACCATTTTTTTCGCATGGAGAATAAGAGTTTGGTGACAAACAGAACCATCAGCATCGACGACCTAGACGTAAGGGCTTACTTATAACAATGAATACACAATGTAACACAACTGCCTCCTCCTTGTACTGTGCCCAGCTTTCGAACGGTACAACTCCAGGGGCGGATCAGTTCATTTTTGGGGGGTGGGGGGGGGGGTTTCCAAACTTTTTTTTAGGAACGGGGGGGGGGGGGGTTTGAAGGCGCAAAGCGCTAAACCGGCACCGCAAAGCGGGGGGGGGGGGGGGGGGGGGGCTGCAAAATGGTGCAATCTGGTGCATTCTGATGATGATCATTGCCAGTTTCAGGCAGCAGATTTTGTTACTGAAAAAAATATTTCTTTTTTTTTGCTGTTGGGGGGGGGGGGGGGGTCCGGAACCCCCGGGAACCCCCCCCCCCCCCCTCGTCCGCCCAGCTTTCGAACGGTACAACTCAGTTCTAAAATGATTTATCATGATAACCGTAACTTCCAACCTTCATACTGTCAAGATGGTGTCTAGATGGAGAGAGGTCTAGTACGGTTCTGCAATACTGTCAAGATGGTGTCTAGATGGAGAGAGCTCTAGTACGGTTCTGCAATACTGTCAAGATGGTGTCTAGATGGAGAGATGTCTAGTACGGTTCTGCAATACTGTCAAGATGGTGTCTAGATGGAGAGAGGTCTAGTACGGTTCTTCAATACTGTCAAGATGGTGTCTAGATGGAGAGAGCTCTAGTACGGTTCTGCAATACTGTCAAGATGGTGTCTAGATGGAGAGAGGTCTAGTACGGTTCTGCAATACTGTCAAGATGGTGTCTAGATGGAGAGAGGTCTAGTACGGTTCTGCAATACTGTCAAGATGGTGTCTAGATGGAGAGAGGTCTAGTACGGTTCTACAATACTGTCAAGATGGTGTCTAGATGGAGAGAGGTCTAGTACGGTTCTGCAATACTGTCAAGATGGTGTCTAGATGGAGAGAGCTCTAGTACGGTTCTGCAATACTGTCAAGATGGTGTCTAGATGGAGAGAGGTCTAGTACGGTTCTACAATACTGTCAAGATGGTGTCTAGATGGAGAGAGGTCTAGTACGGTTCTGCAATACTGTCAAGATGGTGTCTAGATGGAGAGAGCTCTAGTACGGTTCTGCAATACTGTCAAGATGGTGTCTAGATGGAGAGAGCTCTAGTACGGTTCTGCAATACTGTCAAGATGGTGTCTAGATGGAGAGAGGTCTAGTACGGTTCTGCAATACTGTCAAGATGGTGTCTAGATGGAGAGAGGTCTAGTACTGTTCTGCAATACTGTCAAGATGGTGTCTAGATGGAGAGAGGTCTAGTACGGTTCTGCAATACTGTCAAGATGGTGTCTAGATGGAGAGAGGTCTAGTACTGTTCTGCAATACTGTCAAGATGGTGTCTAGATGGAGAGAGGTCTAGTACGGTTCTGCAATACTGTCAAGATGGTGTCTAGATGGAGAGATGTCTAGTACGGTTCTGCAATACTGTCAAGATGGTGTCTAGATGGAGAGAGGTCTAGTACGGTTCTGCAATACTGTCAAGATGGTGTCTAGATGGAGAGATGTCTAGTACGGTTCTGCAATACTGTCAAGATGGTGTCTAGATGGAGAGAGGTCTAGTACGGTTCTGCAATACTGTCAAGATGGTGTCTAGATGGAGAGAGGTCTAGTACGGTTCTGCAATACTGTCAAGATGGTGTCTAGATGGAGAGAGGTCTAGTACGGTTCTGCAATACTGTCAAGATGGTGTCTAGATGGAGAGAGGTCTAGTACAGTTCTGCAATACTGTCAAGATGGTGTCTAGATGGAGAGGTCTAGTGCGGTTCTGCAATACTGTTTTAAGCGTACGTCTATAAATCATGGAATCTTGCATTTTAAAAGTTTGTAATAGTAAAGTAAGTAATTAGCATATGAAACAAAATATTGTTACGGTAAAGAAATATGGAGCAATGTGTGTGTGTGTGTGTGTGTGTGTGTGTGTGTGTGTGTGTGTGTGTGTGTGTGTGCGTGTGCGCGTGCGCGCGCGTTTGTGTGACATGCACTGTACCGTAATGTAATGTAATGTAAATATGTGTGTATATGTGTGTGTGTGTGTGTGTGTATGGGTGTTTATGTATGTGATGTGTGTGTGTGTATGTGTGTGTGTGTGTGTGTGTGCGCATGTGCACGCGTGCAATATCATGGAATGTCATGCAATGTAATGTAATGTAATGTCATGCAATGTCATGTAAAGTAATGTCATGCAATGTAATGTCATGCAAAGCAATGTCATGCAATGTAATGTCATGCAAAGCAATGTCATGCAATGTAATTTCATGCAATGTAATGTAATGCAATGCAATGTCATGTCATGCAATGTAATGTCATGCAATGTAATGTAATGTAATGTCATGCAATGTCATGCAATGTCATGGAATGTCATGTCATGCAATGCAGTGCAATGCAATGCAATGCGATGTAATGTAATGCAATGCAATGTCATGTCATGCAATGTAATGTCATGCAATGTAATGTAATGCAATGTAATGTCATGCAATGTAATGTAATGTAATGTCAAGCAATGTAATGTAATGCAATGTAATGTCATGCAATGTAATGTAATGCAATGCAATGTAATGCAATGTAATGTAATGTAATGTAATGCAATGTAATGTAATGTAATGTAATGTAATGTAATGTAATGTAATGTAATGTAATGTAATGTAATGTAATGTAATGTAATGTAATGTAATGTAATGCAATGTAATGTAATGTAATGTAATGTAATGTAATGTAATGTAATGTAATGTAATGTAATGTAGTGTAATGCAATGTAATGTCATGCAATATAATGTAATGCAATGTAATGTAATGTAATGTCATGCAATGTAATGTAATGCAATGCAATGTAATGCAATGTAATGTAATGTAATGTAATGTAATGTAATGTAATGTCATGCAATGTAATGTCATGCAATATAATGTAATGCAATGTAATGTAATGTCATGTAATGTCATGCAATGCAATGTAATGCAATGTAATGTAATGTAATGTCAAGCAATGTAATGTAATGCAATGTAATGTCATGCAATGTAATGTAATGCAATGTAATGTAATGTAATGTCAAGCAATGTAATGTAATGCAATGTAATGTCATGCAATGTAATGTAATGTAATGTCAAGCAATGTAATGTAATGCAATGTAATGTCATGCAATGTAATGTAATGTAATGTCATGCAATGTAATGTCATGCAATGTAATGTAATGTAATGTAATGTAATGTAATGCAAAGCAATGCAAAGCAATGCAAAGCAATGTAAAGTAATGCAATGCCATGCAATGCAATGTAATGTAATGTAATGTAATGTAATGTAATGTAATGTAATGTAACGTAATGTAATGTAATAATAACGTAGTGTTGAAAAGTGTACTTCTGTATGCGTGTATACGCGTGCGCGCGTGTGTGTGCATGCGTGCGTGCTTGCGCGCGCGTGTGTGTTTGTTGTTGTCTGCTTATCCGCCTCGGTGTCTGCTTATGCATTTTTTTTGCTTGTCATGTTAGTAGGTCAGAGTGTTTGTGCTTGTCGGTGTGTCTGTCTGTGTATATTTCAGTATGTTTTTCTTTGTCTGCCTGAGCTTTGTAGTGTCTTTCAAATTTTTATTATGATTTCTGTCTTTTCAGGAACTTTGCAGAAATGATGCATTATATGAGATAGAATTCACTTGCACTGCAGCTGGGTCATCTGTAAGTATATTTCTGACAATATCTTTCATTTAGCGAATTCCATCGGAATTGAGATGGTGCAGATGCTTCCAAGAGCGTGGTTCGACCATCACAGAGGGGGTTGGGGTGGGAATGGGGGTGGGGGGTGATGGAGGTGAGAATGTCTATGTGTGAATATGTGCTAATTGAGTACCATGTTTTGAAGCCATTTGCAGTAGTAATAATATGTGGGGATTTTTTTTCAAAGCTTCCTCCACAGGAACCTCCATAAGTGCTTACGTGTCAGAGTAATTATTCAATACTGAGATTTCCGGATTTAATACATTTCTACAATGGACACATGCTTTCATATTCTTCGCACTATCTTGGTATAAAGTTGCAACTGCAAAAAGACAGAGAGATCCTCCCAACTGTAATGTCGGTGGACAAAGCAAGTTACATCCTGTGTGACTTGTGGTTAGCAGGACGTGCCACAGAGCGATGTCGAATTGAATCTACAGATCTCTAGGTGTCCCATTTACCTGGGATACTAACTCATCAGGGCGGGGAAGCCAAGTGCAAGATGAGAACTGTTTGTCTTTCAGTCTGAGCTTCCGACGGCAGTCAGATCTGAGTTGTGCAGAAGCCACATCATCATTGTCATGTTAGACCTAAGTCTAAGGTCCAGTCTGTCGGAGCGGGGGAGACCCACATGGTTCAGTTTGTACCTGCAGGAATGGCTGTTGAGATGAGATTTAAGTGCCCAATGCACGAGATGCTAGAGACAAGCATGCGTGTTGAGACCGCCTTGAATGATTCAATCTCAATAGATTGACTTTCAAAATATTCGTGACACCTGCTTCTACCCCCAGCCACCCCTCCCCTCCCCTCATTTTCCTCTTTCTCAGCTGAAATAAGGTCATAGTCAGATCAAAAGTCACACTGCACCGGAGCAACTTAAGTCTCTCAAGAAAGATCATCCTGAACCAATAAAGTTCATGATGGGGAATTCCAATTATTTCCCATGTCGACCCGTAACTTTCAGCCCGAAAGGAGGCAGCAGAATCGTTTAATATCAGTGTCTGCAACACGCAATGTTTAGTTTTGGTGTGTGTGTGTGTGTGTGTGTGTGTGTGTGTGTGTGTGTGTGTGTGTGTGTGTGTGTGTGTGTGTGTGTGTTTTTGTTTTAAGGGGATCCAAGTTTCTGATAAAATGGTGACGTATACCGTGCTCGCACACAAATAAAAACAAAGTTATTATTTCCCTTACTCTCACATGCGAGCACTGTTGGTTGAAAAACAACCGTGACAGTTTGCCTGCAGGTGAAAGTCTGTATTCTTGCCTTTAATTTGGAAGATTTTGCACTTGTGCGCACAGATGCAGTTTTTCGCCAAGTACGACCACAGCAGTGACAGTCACATTTCTTTCAATCTCATTTTTAAAGACGCAGTTTAACACTAACGACTCTATTTATTAAAAAAAGAAATATTAGAGTGTCGCCTCCTTAACGATCACTGTGCTCATATTCATGAAAGGAAAACAAGAAAATCATGCTTACTTAACTTTCTCGCTCTGATCACAGGGAAGCATCTGACCCTTTTCAAAATAGAGCATCCTCTCGATATATTCAGCATAACGTACAACGATTTGTGACGAGAACGTTTGACTATCCCCACCACCCCGGCTCAAGCTATGACACTGTTATCTTCTTGGTCATTAGCATAATTGATGTAGACTTTTTCGTCGTCATCGGTATCGTCATCAGCACAGCGTCCTCTTTAAAGAAGGATTCACCGCTATCTATCGCAAAGTCACATGGCCACTGTGAACCAGGTATCTTCTCTGGTTTTATTGCAGGTTGTTTTTTTCTTCTTTTACAGTTACCCCTGAGCAATAAAGTATTCGTCACATTTAACCTCACACAAAACTATGCTCCGGTGTTCAAGAAGCGGAACTACAATTTTACTATTCCAGAGGTAAGCATAAATTAAATCTAAAAAAAGATTCAGACACGTAATTCTACGGGTTGAGATCTTTTAAACAAGGTAAGTGAGACATATAAACCAGTCATACTGGACGAGCTTCGCTATATATATCAACTCAGATATCTCTAACTGCAAAACATTGAAAAATGGCTAAGCTTAAAGTTCATTTTCTCCATGTATTCAAACATCATGCATACCTTGGACAATTGTGACAGAGCACCATGCAATGGGCCGTAAGTCCACCAGTCGTTTAAGAGAAACAGAATTGTGTTTGCAATATCAGTTTGGGTCAGCCGGGTGAATTTTCTGTTTGGGGTATTTCTCTACCTCTGTGACACCTCTTCATGTAGATTTGACCTGTTGCCCATATACTATGCAACACAACTTATGATAATGTAGAAAATGGAATTGGTTAGCCCAACTCCCTTAAAGAGAAAAGAAAGGTAGAGTTCAATGAGTCCATTGAAGGTTTTTCCCTCGGCGTGATGGGTTCTACTCATACCGGCTTGTAAAGCTCTTTCTCTCTGTTGTCTTCCTGCAGTAGAATGTTCCATCTAGCGATGTCCGTCTAAAAATAAAAAGCGAATACGTGACGTAAAGAGAATTTGCAGTTGGATCAATCAAAGTGCCGTACTTACGTCTGTGTATGAATTTTTTCTAACTTTCGTTTCATTACAGTTTTTATTCAAATGGTTGTAACTCCAAAAAGTCAAAAACCTACTTATAACTTGTTTTGTGATGCTCAGTCACAATTAGTAAGTCGCACTTCTTCC
>JAWQFJ010012200.1:55000-80110 GCA_034096865.1 Theodoxus fluviatilis
GCAGTGCCTATTCACGAAAACTTTTACTCAGCAGACAGCGGTTTCAAATTCAGCGCCATAGGCAGTGATTGGTCGCACACCAACTGCGCATAGTTTTCACACTCACCACGTCAGGCAAACAAAACTGTCTATTAATCCAAGATTAGATCGTGATTGGATTCTATTAGAGCTTGACAACATTCAGAAAATCACACTTGGGTCGGATTGACTTGTACTCGTGATCCTATCACAACAAACGGCGCTCCAATGCGATTGGAAGCACACAGCGGTAGTGAAGACCCGAGCAATTGTCATTCTATTGGTTGGAAAGTCTTTATGAAATAATCGCCGACAGTTTTTGTCACTCATCACAAATTGATTGTGCACGTCTGCCAGCTACTGTGTCGGGCCACTCACCTTGATCAGCACGTATTGTTTACAGATCGTTTATAGGTCTGTGTACAAATTATAAAAGTAAAACATCCATTATCATGATAATGAAGTTGATGCACTGCACTCAAGAATGAAAAAAAAGCTACGAACGCGTAGCTTTCGCAGGGCTTCCGCCCGGCCTCTTAAGCGCTCTGACTGAGACTGAAATGACTTGGTGTTCAGTCCACGCGCCTCTGACACAAACTCACGACGTGTGACTGAATAAGGGAGTTGTAGACTGCCGGCAGGACGTGCCTCCCCCTGTCTCTGTTGAGCGTCGGCTTGGTGGCCGCGGTGTGGATGGCCTCCTTAATCTCTGTGCAGAACCAGGTCGCCTCGCGCTCCAGCGCCGAGATGCTGTCTTCCGTGAAATCATGCTTCGTCTGGGCAGGTGTTCGCTCACAGGAGATGATCCCTGTCGGTGCTCTGCAACTATCTTCCTCACACGCCTTTCTGTTTCACCTACGTAGAATTCTTCAACATCGTGCTGGCTACAATTGTCACATCAATGCGGTACACCACATTCGATTGGTCTAGTTCATCGGTTTCGTCTTTGGGGACAACGAGCCTATTGCAGTTGGTGTTGTAGTGGTTGGCGTGAACAGCGACCTCATTTTTGCGGATCTTGGGACTAAGAGTCTCGGTAAATTCGTGGACATAGAGAATGGTGACATGTCCGCGGCGCGGGATGGTTTGCTTGGTGGAAGGGTGGGGAGAGATCTTACTTCCGGGCATTCCCCATGCTCATTTGGTGTAACCGGAGATGCTGAGCACTTCTTTGTTGTGATGTTCTTCCTCGGCCAGAGCTTCTTCGGAGGAGTACATGTAGATGGTCATTACTCGGTGACGGAGCGTTCCGGATGACCCCCAGTTCGCGCTCTAAATCGCCTTGTGGTAGACACTGACGGAAAGACTGCCACCCTTTCTCGTAATGAGAGTGTCCAGCATGGCGATACGGTTGTCTTGCTCCACTTCTGGTTAACTTGATCGCTGGGTGCTGGCTGTTCAGGTGGTCAGTGAACTAAACCACCAGATTCCTGCGGAGAAAGGCCATGGTGTCATCCATAAGGCGACACCAGTATCGCGGCGGCGTGTGGAACTCCGCCAAGGCTCTCGTCTCAAAGTCCATGAAGAGGTGGGCAACGACAGGGCTCCCAGGCGACCCCATGACAGTCCCCTCAGTTTGCTGGTAGAAGTTACCAACAAAGGTTAAATATTTTATGGACAGGCAGCACGACAACCGCTCACAGATGTGGTCGACTGGCAGCGTAGTCCTCTGCTGGAGGGTATTGTCACACAACCTCATGTCGCGGATGATCCTGACACTCTCCTCCGCTGGCACACTGGTGAATAAGGCTGCCACATCATATGACACCAAAACGTTTGTTCTCATTGACCTTATATTGTGACAGTTTCTGGAACAGGTCCACGCTGTTCTGAGGTGATGCTCCGCGTTTCCAACCAGCGGGAGGAGGATGTCAGCCAGAAAACGCGCAGTGTTGTAGGTGATGGGACCAATGGAAGCAGCAATAGGTCTTAGCGAGATGTCTACCTTGTGCACTTAGGGTGAATCATACAACTCTGGTTCATCCAGTAGTACAGTGTCATCATCAATATTTTCTATTACTTTTAGTTGTAATCAAACTATTATCATGCTTTGATGCATTTTTATACCATCATCGACCGATCTTCATTCATCAGCATCGTCTACTGTATGCATTCCAATTCTTATCCTACAAAAATAACGACTCTCACGAGGCTGCTACTATTTTAGCTTCAACCCCGGTGAACCCGTCTTTGGCTTTTAACATGTACAATTTGAAACATCAGACCTACTTGATGTTAAATCCGTTATTGTTCGAACACTTTTTCTGCGTCATTTCATGTTCTGCTTAACGACTGTTCTCATTCCAAACTTTGGAGAACATACCTGTCATGAGCCCACCTGTGTTTTCACGCTCGATATGTTTGTACCACGTGCTTCTAATAGTAACGCTCTGACTCGGATCCGTATACTGGTCACAGAGAGTTCTTGTTTTATGGGTACTCAGGGTTCTTGCCTCTGTTCTTGCAGGACTCTTCTGCCATGAACCAGTGGCTGCCTTCCTCTCCACCCATTGATGCCTACGATCGAGACACGGGTCTCAAAAATCCAGACCCCCTGGTCTTCGAGCTGCTAGGTGAGTGCTGACAGTGTGCATTCTTGGAGGCCAGATATCGTGAAGTGTCCCAGAATGCCCATTCCCTTCAGGTTTCCATTGGCAGGCTGTTGTTTCTGTTGTTGGCGCTTCTGGTGTTCTCTCAGTATTTACTGCAATATTGCTGCTGCTGATCTTGTGGGTTTGACATTGTATTGTTGTCACTGTTGTACCTTCTTTTGCAGGAGTTGTCGTTGTTTTCTTTGTATTTGCCGCTGCTGTTGGTGACGCATCAGCTACTACTGCTGCTGCTTCTATAGGACATTCTCATTAACGTACCCTGCAGGAGTTATCCTCGGCACTCTCTGTCGAAAAACAACGCGTTAGGTAGAACCACCTAGTTCCGGTTGCATTCTCGTAGCGTCTGCACTGAATACTCGATCGCTCAAAGTACATGTATGTGGGGGTGGAAAACAGTACTGTGTCATGTAAAGCTCGAATGAGTAGCAGCAGATAACTGTTTAGTTCTGGCTTGAATTGACAACTTCGTTTCCCTGGTCTGCTGCTACTCATTCGAGCTTTACATGAAACATTATATCACACTAGCTCGATCGTCTGCTGGCGTAGTGGCTATGGTTCGATCGCGTTCGTCTGCTAGGTACGTATGGTGAGGTTGGTTTACTTATCTTATGTGGGTTTTGTGCAGAACGTATGCGTTAAAACAGTCTAATATGACTATTTTCGATTAGTTTTTAATCTAATTAATCTTTTTGCATGCTTTAATGTCATCCTTTTGCCACGATCTAGCGATCATCACATCAGCTTCTATTTTTACCATGTATGTGGGGTGGAAAACAGTACTGTGTCATGTAGAGCTCGAATGAGTAGCAGCAGATAACTGTTTAGTTCTGGCTTGAATTGACAACTTCGCTTCCCTGGTCTGCTGCTACTCAATCGAGCTTTACATGAAACATTATATCACACTAGCTCGATCGTCTGCTGGCGTAGTGGCTATGGTTCGATCGCGTTCGTCTGCTAGGTACGTACGGTGAGGTTGGTTTACTTACCTTATGTGAGTTTGGTGCAGAAAGTATACGTTAAAACAGTCTAGTATGACTATTTTCGGTTAGTTTTTAATCTAGTTAATCTTTTTGCATGCTTTAATGTCATCCTTTTGCCACAATCTAGCGATCATCCCATCAGCTTCTATTTTTACCAGTCTACCGGAACTAGTGGAAGTAAAGGGACGAAACTCGGGCTGAATTTCCGTTTCAAAAGTGAGAATGTCCTATAGTCACAGTAATTGATGCTACTGCTGCTTCTGCTGCTGTTCCTCCTACTGCTGCTCCTCCTGATATAACTCATGCTCCTGGTCAATCTGATCCTTCTTCTGCTCCTCCTCCTCCTCCTCCTCCTCCTCCTCCTCCTCCTCTTCCTCCTCCTCCTCCTCCTCCTCCTCCTTCTCCTTCTCCTCCTCCTCCTCCTCCTTTTCCTTTTCCTCCTCCTCCTCCTCCCCCTACCCCTCCCCCTCCTCCTCCTCCTCCTCCTCCTCCTCCTCCTCCTCCTCCTCCTCCTCCTCCTCCTCCTCCTCCTCCTCCTCCTCCTCCTCCTCCTCCTCCTCCTCTTCCTCCTTTTCCTTTTCCTCCTTCTCCTCTTCCTCCTTTTCCTCCTCCTCCTTTTCCTCCTCCTTTTTCTCTTCTTCCTTCTTCTCTTCTTCCTCCTTTTCCTCCTCCTCTTCCTCTTCCTCCTCCTCCTCCACTTCCTCATTTTCCTCATCATCCTCATCATCCTTTTCCTTCTCCTCCTTTTCCTCCTCCTTCTTCTCTTCTTCCTCCTTCTCTTCTTCCTCCTTTTCCTCCTCTTCCTCCTCTTCCTCCTCCTCCTCCTCCACGTCCTCCTTTTCCACGTCCTCCTTTTCCTCCCTTTCCTCCTCCTCCTTTTCCTCCTCCTCCTTCTCTTTTTCCTCCTTCTCTTCTTCCTCCTTTTCCTCCTCTTCCTCCTCTTCCTCCTCTTCCTCCTTTTCCTCCTCCTCCTCCCCCCCCTCCTCCTCCTCCTCCTCCCCCCCCCCTCCTCCTCCTCCTCCTCCTCCTCCTCCTCTTCCTCCTCCTCCTCCTCCTCCTCCTCCTCCTCCTCCTCCTCCTCCTCCCACTCTTCATCCTTTTCCTCCTCCGCCTCCTTTTTCTCCTCCTTTTCCTCCTCCTCCTCCTCCATTTCCTCCTCTTTCTCCTTTTCCTCCTCCTCCTTTTCCTCCTCCTCCTTCTCTTCTTCCTCCTTTTCCTCCTCCTCCTTTTCCTCCTCCTTTTCCTCCTTCTCCTTTTCCTCCTCCTCCTTTCCCTCCTCCTTTTCCTCCTCTTCCTTTTCCTACTCCTCCTTCTCTTATTCCACTATCTGCCGAGTGTTTGCATAGTCATTGGAGCGTCATATCGTGTTTGTCTTGTGCGTGTTAGGGATTGTCTTGACGGTTGAAAAGAAGTTGTCCTTTTTGTCGAGAGTTGCACGTGCTCAGTGAAAGGTCTTGAGGTTGTTTACCTTCCAACCTTGATTAAGGGAGATGGTCGCTTTTCATGTTGTTTCGTTGCTGATGTTCTTTCACAAACATTGAGTTTGTATTGAAGGTTTCTGTTGCGGACCCTGTCCTCTCAGCTGAACTCAATCGTGATCGTGTCTAAATGGAAGCACAGGATCGAAAGCCCATTACTTGCTGAAAAGCAGAGGTTGTCTTGTGGCCCTACTGTGGTTTGGGGATAAGAATAGTATCGGCGTGTCTCCCATAGAGATTCTTGAGAGGCGAATGACTAAGGATAAAAAGTCGTGACTTGTCTTAATTGTTGTAACAACACCAGTGATGAGGGTAGTCAATGGTCTTATATAGCCTACACTGGCTTAACCGCTCCCATGGCGTCATCCATTCAGCCATCCAGCCATACACTCACCCACCCAAATACCAATCTATCCATCCATCCATCCATCCATCATTGTATTCATTCAACCATCCATTGACCCATCACTCCACCCATCCATCCATTCATCCAATATCCCACTCATCACTCCATCCATCCATGCATCCACCGACACACCCACCACTCTACTCATCCATCCATTCACCCACCCACCCATCACTCCATCCATCCATTCATCCACCGACCCACCCACCACTCTATCCATCCATCCATCCATCCACCCTCCCATCCATCACTCCATCCATTCATTCATCCACCCACCTACCCACCACTCCATTCATCCATTCACCCTCCCACCTACCCTCCACTCTATCCATCCATCCATCCACTCTCCCACCCATTACTCCACCCATCCATCCATCCATCCATCCATCCATCCATCCATCCAACCATCCATTCATCCATCCATCCATCCATCCATCCTTCCATCATCTACCCTCCAACCCATCACTCCATTCATTCATTCATCCATCCACCCTCCCACCCACCAGTCCATCCATCCATCCATCCATCCATCAATTCATCCATCTATCCATCCACCCTCCTTCCCATCACTCCATCCATTCATCTATTCACCCTCCCACCCATCACTTCATTCATTTATCCATCCACCCACCCATTTTTCATCAACCCATTCATCTATCCGCTCACTACTCCATTCATCCATCCATCCATTCACCCTCTCAACCATCACTCCTTCCATTCATCTATCCACCCACTCTCCACCCATCATTCAATCCATCCATCCATCTACCTTCCCAATCATCACTCCTTCCATTCATCCATCCTCCCATCCTCACACCCATCACTCCATCTATTCATCTATCCACCCACTCACCCACCACTTCATTTTTCATCCATCCATCCACCCACCGAGACATCCACCCACTAACCCATCACTCCATCCAATTGTCCACCCATTAATCCATCCATCCATTCACCCAATCACCCACCCACCCATCCATCCATCCATCCATTCGTCCGTCCATCCGTCCATCCATCCATCCATCCATCCATCCATCCGTCCATCCGTCCGTCCAACCATCCATCCATCCATCCATCCATACGTCCATTCATCCGCCCGTCCCTTCTTCCATCCTCCCATCCATCCATCCGTCCATCCCTCTATCTGGCCATTCATATATTCACCCTGTTACTGAGAATGTTTGTTCCCTGCAACATCATGTACTTTCACGAGTATGCACACTTGCACGTATCGTCTAGTACACACTTTTACAATCTACCACTTTTGCGCACGATATTTCCTACCTTGCTAAACTTGTACATTTACCAATACAATGGAACTTCATGCATACATGGGAACTGCATTCTTGGGGGAAACGGGGGTGAGGGTGGGGGGAGGGGGTAATGCGAGGTGGGTTTTTTTTCATTTTGCGGACCAAATGACAACAAACCAATAGGTTAAATTATTGGCACTCGATTTAGGCAGTTTGTATTTGCGTCCGATTTCTCACTCTTTGCCTTTCAATCCTTGCAGGGAACCCGGATGTCCGATTTCTCACTCTTTGCTTTTCAATCCTTGCAGGGAACCCGGATGTCCGATTTCTCACTCTTTGCCTTTCAATCCTTGCAGGGAACCCGGATTTTCTCGCCATGAATGAAACGACAGGAAAATTTATGTTTACTAAGGTTCTCGACCGTGAACAGAGAGCTTATTACAACGTTACCGTCATGGTAAGTGATAGGATTTTCCTGTGGACCCAAATGCCTAACCCTCCAAACTACTACATATCGCACTATGAAAAATGATTTCTTAATTCACCCTTGATAAATGCGAAAGAGAGAGAGAGAGAGAGAGAGAGAGAGAGAGAGAGAGAGAGAGAGAGAGAGAGAGAGAGAGAGAAGGAAATGGACGGATGGACGGACACAAAGAATCATACATATACAGACCGATATATGGATATATATATATATATATATATATATATATATATATATATATAGCGAGAGAGAGAGAGAGAGAGAGAGAGAGAGAGAGAGAGAGCGATATATGGATAGAGAGAGAGCGATATATGGATAGACAGAGAGAGAGAGAGAGGGAGAGAGAGAGAGAGAGAGATAGATAGAGAGAGAGAGATGGGTGGGAGTTGGGGGTAACGGTGCGAGGAGGGGATTGAGAAGAACGATATATTCTATTAATCATATAAGTAAGATTATCGTTTGACTCTATCAATATTCCTAACATGATGCATCTTTCTGCACTATACGCGTTTGTCTTAAATGTGTGAGAGGAGGAAAAACTCCTTTCAATTTCAATAAATAAAGTATCGATTTTTGTGGACTCGTGGCATAAACTATCCATGTGCACACTGACAAAGGGCATGTGTTCCTTCATTCCTTGGTACCCAAGGTCCGACAAACCCACGCTGCGTACAGGACGGCAACAGCGACCTTGACCGTGGTGGTGGATGACGTCAATGACAACAGGCCACAGTTCACCTTGGCTGACGTCACGGTTGTCATTCCCGAGCACCTGGCCAACAACATCACCGTGACGCAAGTCACCGCCACTGACGCTGACTCGGTAGGTATGCTGGAGCCCGTGCCTTGCCTGCAACATTCAAACCACTGTTGCATTACACCAAAGACGTTACACAGAAAGCCGTGGAACTTCGCCTGCATCTTGAAGATGGGTGTTTAGAGTTACCTTTCCTTAGAGGCGTGGTCGCGCGGCAGTAATGGCTGATCGACAGAGGCGCGGCGGCGACTTTTGCAGCGCGGTATTTCTCTCAAAGTAGTGCTCGCTACGAGCACACTTGTGCCGGATAATCGTTTTCTCGGTTCCCCAAACACGCAGAACAGTAAGCTGAACACACTTCTTATCTCCGTTGAGATCTCAAATGAAACTGTCTCGGCGCCCGTTCGCTTTGCAGATATACACTGTGATCGACGGGAACGAGATTTGCATAAGACAGATGTAATGAAAGTCCAGTTTTGGCGATCTGTATCCTTCACGTCACAATGAACGTGTGCTTACTGAGCCTCGCTCCAAGAAGCCACGTGAATGACCCACCCAAATGCAAGGGACACAACTCTTTTCGCATCCTCGATTTTTTTTAATGAAGGCTGTGAATTAGTTCTACGTCTTTCTATGTAACGTCTTAGATCACATTGATTCTGTGTGTGTGTGTGTGTGTGTGTGTGTGTGTGTGTGTGTGTGTGTTTGTGTGTGGGTCCGTGTGTGTGTGTCCGTGTGTGTCCGTGTGTGTGTGTGTGTCCGTATGTGTATGTGTGTCTCTGTGTGTGTGTGTGTGTGTGTGGGTCCGTGTGTATGTGTGTCTGTCTGTGTGTGTTCGTTTATTTGTGTGTGTGTGTGTGTGTGTGTGTGTGGTGTCTGATTTTCGTGCGCGCGCGCGCGCACGCACACACACACACACACACACACACAGGTCAATATCTGAAAAATTGCATCCTTAATGACTGTACAAAAAGTTTCCGGTTATCTCAAATTTGAAGAGTTTGATCCCATGCAATCTGCACAAAATGACCTCACATGGGGTAACAGGAAATGTTCATGGAATTCTTATGACTGATGATGACAATATTGTTAAAACTGCCTCGTCCATTTTGCGTGCATCGCCTCATTTTCAGACGCAAGTTCGAGTGTTGGCTTTCGTGCAAATAGGTTGTCTCATTTCAATTCATCCAACCTTCGGATTTGAAGGAATCTAATCTAATTCTATAAGCCATTTAGAAACCATCAATTCACATTTGTCGATACTTCACACACACTCACGCACACACACATACAACCACACACACACACACACACACACACACACACACACGCACACACACATACACACACACACACACACACACACACACACACACACACACACACACACACAATCAGAAAAGAGATGAATCAGTGACCAAAAAATCAACTGTTACGCTTTAGATTTTATGTTACTTTGAGTCGATTCCTCGACCATCGACAGAAGTTGAACAACATGTCATGCACAATCACTGCAGGGGCGCAATGCAGAATTCATCTACTTTCTGATGAACGGCACGGACTACTTTCACATAGACAGCCACACAGGCATCGTGAGGGTGCTCAATTCCTCCGCCATCGACAGAGAGACCGTCTCGGAAATCATCCTCGTGGTAAGTCGGCAAGAAAAATCGCACATTTTTTATAATTTACAATCTTTCCTTCAATATGAAGCATCACTCCCCTGTCACCATTTCTTGTGTTTCCCTTGTAAAGTAGAACGGCTACCATAAACTTTGAAGAGGGTTGAAATTTTTTTTAGGGAGAAGTCTTTAGTTAGTTGAACTGTCACAGGGAGATTTCTCTTCAAGAGAAGAAACTTTTTTATGGTCTTCTCCCTAGTAAACTCGATCGTGGAAACGCAACACAACTTGCGTAGTGCCATTCCGGCGACAGACAATCAACAAAGTATTATTTCACAATTGTTGATGTAGCATTTTGTTTCTTTCACTTAGGAAACGTTTATCAGTGACATATCCAACGTCACATGTCTCTATGTTTCTTGTACTTGACAATCCGTTCAGGTAGGTGTAAACAAAAGATATATAAAATTATTATCTGTTGCTGTAACTTGTGCACCGGTGTATTTTACATGTACAGTTTTTGCTATGACCTGTAGTTGTCATATAGGATATGATTATATGTGACTGATGATTTTGCACTTGACAGTTTGTACGACTGGATGTAATGAAGAAATTATATTTAATTGTGTGTGCCCCGACAACTTACCAGGCATGAATTCCTGTTCTGTTTGTTTGTTGTTTGTTTGTTTGTTTTTTTTATGTTTGTTTGTTTGTTTGATGTTTGTTTGTTTGTTTGTTTGTTTGATATTTGTTAGTTTTTTGGGGGGGACGATCGGCTCTGGCCGTCCGTTGTTCGTGACTTAACTTTTCCACGTGACTCATTGTTCGACCAGGTATGAAACTGATAGTATTGTTTATGATTGAGTGCGGCTGTCATTATTGAAATCAAGAGACTACCACCGTGGCTGTAACTTTCGCATCTGACACTTCATGCGGCCAGGTGCAATAAGGGAATTTTGAGTATATAATGCTTGTTTCTAAATGTAGACCTGACACTTCGGGCAGCCAGGTGTAATACTGACGATGGACGTACGTAGGTGTGGCTGTAACTTTCGCACCTGACACTTCATGCGGCCAGGTGTAATACTGACGATGGACGTACGTAGGTGTGGCTGTAACTTTCGCACCTGACACTTCATGCGGCCAGGTGTAATACTGACGATGGACGTACGTAGGTGTGGTTGTAACTTTCGCACCTGACACTTCATGCGGCCAGGTGTAATACTGACGATGGACGTACGTAGGTGTGGCTGTAACTTTCGCACCTGACACTTCATGCGGCTAGGTGTAATACTGACGATGGACGTACGTAGGTGTGGCTGTAACTTTCGCACCCGACACTTCATGCGGCCAGGTGGGCACGACAGAGCTGGAGCCGCCCTACCTGAATGGCACGTGCGGGGGGCCCCGCTGCACCTGCATCGTGCGAGTTCACCTGAGCGACGTCAACGACAACAGTCCCCAGTTTGACAAGTCTTCCTTCGAGTTCCACGTGAGCTCCGGGACCAAGGGCACACCCGTGGGCACGGTGAGGACGCCATAACCCGTCTCCCCCCGTGCAATCCCCCCACATATACAAGCTGTTCTGCTTGACGTTTGGTGTTTGCTTGCCTTTTTTAGCCGAGAAAAGAATCCCTGTAGACTGGTGGTTGGTCAGATGATTAGATGTCACCTGTCAACAATATAGACACGCTCTTGAAATTAAGCAGCCAAAGCTATTACATTGCACAGCGCTTCAGGTGATATTTACACGAACTTGCTTTGACTGGTAAGCACACGGAGAATCTTGCCTTATGGAGATGCCGGTTTTGCATGGTCAAAAATCATGTATGTTAATACAATCCTGCCTTTTCACACCTTGCCAATTTCAACAGTTACAATTATCTATTCACGGAAAAGTTCTAACGAACATGCCCGCCTCCAGAACAGAGGAGTTACCCTGCTTCAGCTCATTTACTCGAAAGAGGTACTTCCAAGCAGTACCGTCACAACAAGAACGAAAAAGCACTAAAACCACTGGTGACGCCACTGTCATTATAATGTCAATTCCTAGAGATGCATCAGTCCCGCATATTCCACGTAGGAACAGCCCACTGTATTATCTTCTTCGCGACTGAATGAGCAGCCCTCGTGTGACGAAATATTTCTGTCAAATTTTGCCTCAGACCTGTGAATGGATTAATGTGGTGGAGTTTTACCCTTTATGTGTAGCTTTGAGTAGCATGTGTGGGATGTGGAGGATATGTAATAATCACCTGTGAATGGATTAATGTGGTGGAGTTTTACCCTTTATGTGTAGCTTTGAGCAGCATGTGTGGGATGTGGAGGATGTGGTGGAGTTTTACACTTGATGTGTAGCTTTGAGCAGCATGTGTGGGACGTGGAGGATGTGGTGGAGTTTTATACTTGATGTGTAGCTGTGAGCAGCATGTGGGGGGTGTGGAGGATATGTAATAATCACCTGTGAATGGATTAATGTGGTGGAGTTTTACACTTTATGTGTAGCTTTGAGCAGCATGTGTGGGGTGTGGAGGATGTGTAATAATCATCTGTGAATGGATTAATGTGGTGGAGTTTTACACTTTATGTGTAGCTTTGAGCAGCATGTGTGGGATGTGGAGGATGTGTAATAATCACCTGTGAATGGATTAATGTGGTGGAGTTTTACACTTTTATGTGTAGCTGTGAGCAGCATGTGTGGGACGTGGAGGATGTGGTGGAGTTTTACACTTTATGTGTAGCTGTGAGCAGCATGTGTGGGGTGTGGAGGATGTGGTGGAGTTTTACACTTTATGTGTAGCTTTGAGCAGCATGTGTGGGACGTGGAGGATGTGGTGGAGTTTTACACTTTATGTGTAGCTGTGAGCAGCATGTGTGGGACGTGGAGAATATGTAATAAACACCTCTGCCATGGAGGTTATTTTTTTCGGTTGGTTGTTTGGATGGTGCGTTATTCGACAAAATTACTCAAAGCATTCGAAAATAATTCTGATGAAATTAGGTGGAAGGTTAGAGTTTTACCCGAGGAACAATCCATGAAATTCTATAGGTATTTGTAATGTGGTTTTGGAATTAGAATCGTAAAGAGATAGTTTACCGCGTATCACGAAGTTGATGACGTCAAATTATTCATTTCGCCGACCTATGTATTCCACGTTCAGTGACCGCTAGCAGACGCTAACGTGAAATAAACTTCGTGAGACCTGGCTAGCAGAACATTCTGCCTAAATTAAACAGGCCACGGAAGATAAATTGTGACTTCTTTGGCGGAGGTTTGCGCTCTCACCGTGCCCTCTAGTTTCCATGTATTTTACTCTGTTATGCTTTGATACACCTCGTATCAGAGCAAACAACCGCTCCAGTCACCATTTAGATCAAAATCTACAGTACGTTTGCACACTGCCTATGCTAACTGTTTTCCGCTCTCTTCTCTGCATTCCGTCCGACATCATACCCAGAAGTGAAATGATTATGGTGACGCTGCCCATCATGACGAGAGTCATCTCTTCAGGTGACAGCCACGGACAGGGACCAGGGAGACAACGCCCTGCTGGCGTACAGGATCGAACCACCGGCCTCGGATCTGGAAGTGAATGCCAGCACGGGTCAGCTGACCTTGGCAAGCAGCCTGACTGAGCCCGGAAATTACGACGCCATCCTCAGCGCCTGTGACAGTCCCCATCTCCCCCAGCAGCCGTGAGTGTTGACCCTGCATGGCCAGCCCTGGTGGGAACTGGGGTGGTGCGCTGTGTGCATGTTGCACTATGGTGTGGTGTTACAGAGTGAGTTGCGTTGGACTACGTTGTGTTGCGTCGCGTGCATAGTTGTGGCGAAGTAGTGTGTGAGGTTAGTTGATTATACAGTGGTGTGGTGTGGTGTGCCGCAAGGACCGTTTTAAGGACGGTGTAAAGAAACATCTCCGGCACGACGGCGTGCCACCAATAAATGTCGATTACCCGGCGAAGGACAGAACCGGTTGGAGGGTCGCTGCAAGGAAAGCGACAGCCACCTTCGAGGAGTCAAGTCAGAGCCAATTCGCCATTGCCAGGGAGAGAAGAAATGCTGCTCAGGGCACCTGCAGAGCAACCCTCTAGTATCCCCGCTGTCCTTGTCAATGTGGCTTGAGTATCCGCCTGGCGAGTCATATCAACACACATACTTGGAGGAGAGATTAGAATGCACATTCTGCCCCTGTCGCTTGCGACAATCACCAGTCGTTGATTTAGCATGGCGTGGAGTGGTGTGGTGTGATGTTGTGGAGTGCGGTATGTGTGTTGTGGTGCATTGCCGTGTGATACAGTGAGATATTGTGGCGGTGGTATCGTTGGTGTGTGTGTGATACAGTGAGATATTGTGGCAGTGTTATCGTTGATGTGTGTGATACAGTGAGATATTGTGGCAGTGTTATCGTTGATGTGTGTGATACAGTGAGATATTGTGACGGTGGTATCGTTGATGTGTGTGATACAGTGATATATTGTGACGGTGGTATCGTTGGTGTGTGTGTGATACAGTGCCGCTTGGTGTGTTGTGGTATAGTGTGGCGTGGTATTGTGAGGTGTGAGAGAGTATGTTGTAGTGAAACAGTCTTGTGCTGTATGACGACTGAAATGCACTGCAGTGTGATGATGTGAGACGGAATGCAAAGGGCAACATACGGCAAGAGCAGCTCATTTGGCCTCTCATCGGTTGGAGCTCCTGGCTTATGGGCTTTAAGGGCCTACTCCAGTAGCTCACTCAGGGGAGGCTCCAGGCAGCCAGATAGGCTACTGGGGCGCATCGGGGCAGGGTCAGATCAATCTTATCCAACTGTGCTTGCCATCCTTCCTGGAAGATCGAGCCCAACCCATGCGCAACACCAACCTGGTCACCAAACGCAATAGCCCACACCAACCTGGTCACCAAACGCCATAGTCCACACCAACCTGGTCACCAAACGCCATCGCCCACACCAACCTGGTCACCAAACGCCATAGCCCACACAAACCTGGTCACCAAACGCCATAGCCCACACCAACCTGGTCACCAAACGCCATAGCCCACACCAACCTGGTCACCAAACGCCATAGCCCACACAAACCTGGTCACCAAACGCCATAGCCCACACCAACCTGGTCACCAAACGCCATAGCCCACACCAACCTGGTCACCAAACGCCGTAGCCCACACCAACCTGGCCACCAAACGCCATAGCCCACACCAACCCGGTCACCAAACGCCATAGCCCACACCAACCTGGTCACCAAACGCCATAGCCCACACCAACCTGGTCACCAAACGCCATAGCCCACACCAACCTGGTCACCAAACGCCATAGTCCACACCAACCTGGTCACCAAACGCCATAGTCCACACCAACCTGGTCACCAAACGCCATAGCCCACACCAACCTGGTCACCAAACGCCATAGCCCACACCAACCTGGTCACCAAACGCCATAGCCCACACCAACCTGGTCACCAAACGCCATAGCCCACACCAACCTGGTCACCAAACGCCATAGCCCACACCAACCTGGTCACCAAACGCCATAGCCCACACCAACCTGATCACCAAACGCCATAGCCCACACACCCAAAACAATACTACAGAAATCCACTACTCACACAGAAAATCAACACCTATCACCCACTTACCAATTCTTCAGTATGACGTAGCATAGCGTGTGTATTAAAATGGTGTCTTGTTGTATAGTGAGGTGTAGTGTGGCGTGATGTGGGATGGTGTGGTGTGGGCTTTTTTGTGGTGTGATGTGGTGTGGTGTGGTGTGGTGTGGTGTGGTGTGGTGTGGTGTGGTGTGGTATGGTATGGTATGGTATGGTATGGTATGGTATGGTATGGTATGGTATGGTATGGTATGGTATGGTATAGTGTGGCGTGATGTGTTCGGTATGCCATGTTCTGTAGTCTTGAGTTCTCGGAGGATATGCTCTGTCGTAATATGTTGTGGGGTGGGGTGTGCGATGAAATATTGTGGCGTATCGTATTGTGTGAGTGTCGTGTGCAGTTTTATGAGGTTTTTTGTATTGAGTTGCAGCATAGTATACTGAGGTGTACTTTTTCCGCTATGTTGTGTGTTAGGGTAGCACTGTGTGAAGCACTGTGTTGTCGGTTTGGTTTGTGTAGTGTCGAGTTACATTATTACTGCTGAATTGCACCCCGTTCTGCTGAATTGTCCTTTCTTCTTAGGTTTTCCCCTAGATTTATAACATTATTACTTTTGTGTTGCATTGACTCATTCGACTCTGTTAGTATGATATGAATCGATCAATCAAAGCTTATGTCAAAGTTGCATGCATTTGCGGCAAGCAGTTTTACTTTCACCAAAAGACCTCCAAGAACGTTTCAAAATATATCAGGGAACATAAGGTTCGTCCTTCACTCCAGTAAAGTACCTCGTTTATGGACCACGTAGCGAAGATCCTCAGCCATCAGTCAGCATTGTTGTCAGTGGCGAGTGAAGGACGGCGTTGCCGTGTGTTGCAGGCGGTGTACAAGCGTGACGCTGCGTGTGGTTTTCGGTGCCAACATCACCATCGACACCTCGCCCATCAACGCCACAGTGAGAGAGAACATGTCGCCCGGAACCCACGTCTCTTCTCTCAAGGTAACTTCACAGAGGAGCACATAGAAAAAGTTGTAGATCGTGGTGACTGAAAAACATAGTCAAGTCATCCCAATATAGGGACTGAACCGCGGCACCTTAACCCCTCGTATGATTGTCAACAGGTGGAGCCACCACGCCAAATCTCGATCCTAATAAGATGTGCTCATCAACGTCATTTAGTCAGTTGCATCTGGTCAATGTACCCTCCCCATTCCCCACCCACACCCTATCCCCAACCCCCTTTCCGTCCAAGAAGTTACGATTGATGATTGAATTTCACACAGAAGGGAGGCAACACAAGTTGCTGCTGTGATGTTTGAAACATTAGAATGCATGTATTTATGCAAAATGAAATATCTCCTCAGACCTGCTACACAACACTATCGTTGGGTGCAAATAATATTAGAAACTAAAAAGGATGATTGCTTCTTTTGAGCAAATGATATGGAAGTGATGGTACAAGGTCTGTTACTAACCCTCCTTTCTTCCTTTGTGTACAACACGATTAAATGAGAATAAGAATAAGTGCTTCTATTATATTCTCGGCTTCGACAGAAGACCAAAGTCAGAAGTAAAATGCGTTTGATAGCTTGCTCTAAAGGTTTCCATTCTCGTCTCCTATTTTAAACACAAAACCCCCACATCTTTCGCAGTTTGTGCTTCTGCAACATTATGATAAATCCGGAACAGGACGACAATCTCACAACCTTTTATCTGTGTACATTGTGAAAAATATTCAAGTTTACACTATTAGGAAGTCATAGCACCAAGTGATGGTCGACTTTCTGTACCGTCCCCAGGTGCAGTGTGGAGGAAAGTCTACAGACAGAGGAGCTTAGCACTGATGGTCAAGTTTTGTGAATGTAAAGATTTCCAGACCGAATGCTCATTGAAAACAAAACTTGCTCTTTTCCAGTTTTAGAAGATGGACGAAAATGCCAAAGACGTAAGTGACATTCTGAGCTGTTCGCGATAAAGACGGGTCATTTTCTTTGGGCTGTTTTCATAATGATGTTTGTTCTACAGGGAGCCATGAAATACGAAATTCACGATGGAAATTTCAGCATCTCGAAAGAGTAAGTGTTGGAACAAACATGTTTGTGTCATTTGCTTGTCTCCTTCTTTTGCCTGTCTGTTTTCTTTAGTTTCCGCCAAATTCTCTCTCTCTCTCTCTCTCTCTCTCTCTCTCTCTCTCTGTCTGTCTGTCTCTCTGTCTCTCTCTGTCTCTCTCTCTCTCTCTCTCTCTCTCTGTCTCTCTCTCTATCTCTATCTCTCTTTCTCTCTCTCTGTCTCTCTCTCTGTCTCTCTCTCTCTCTCTCTCTCTCTCTCTCTCTGTCTCTCTCTCTCTCTCTCTCTCTCTCTCTCTCTCTGTCTCTCTCTGTGTGTCTGTCTCTCTCTCTCTGTCTCTCTCTCTCTCTCTCTCTCTGTGAGTGTGTGTGTGTGTGTGTGTGTGTGTGTCTCAAACACTTCAACTATTAAAAACAATGTGGGCACTTCGCACTTGTAATTCGAAATTATTCTTTAAACTATTTGATGCACAAGTACAACTTTCATTACTGTGCGCATCAGAGCTCTGGGGATTGAAAGAGCACCTCAATGTGGAGATGTCTCACTTATTTGCGTGCAAGAGTTGTTTGATTGTCGACGCCAAGACACCAAATACCCTGGTTATGGAAAAACGGGAAGATTTCCTCTTATCATGAATAGTTCTGTTAGAGCTGTAACATATTGGTTCAAAGTGTTTAAAATGCCAGATTATCGTCTACCCAAGCAAGCACTTTTTATGCTATCCAGTGCAGCTATCCAGTGCAACTATCCCCGACGAAATCATCTGGCTAAAATCTATTGAAGAATGTCTGTGCAAGTTGGGTTTTGCCTTTGTATGGCACAATAGAGGCATCTCTAACGAAAAAAGTTTCTTTTAAAAGTTAAAGATCAGGCTCCAAGATTGCTATAGGCAAGAATGGCATGCAAGACCTATGTCAGTGGGCGATTTGCGCAATACAGATCCTTTAAACATGAATTCTAATGTGAATTTTTTAAAGTAATATCAATGTTACAAAATGTAGAGTAGCATTTACGCGCTTTAGATAAGGAAGAAACGAATTGTGAAGTAAAATGTTCAATAACGAAGAGGAACGCTGTCCATTCTGCAGAGATTTTATTGAAGACGAAATTCATTTCTGACTGAAGTGCTCCCTATATAATGAGCTTAGAGAGAGGTACCTAAAGAGTTATATAGAATACATGAATACTAGCGACCTTGCGATTGAATTCCTAATAAACGATCAAGGGTACATAAAAACGAAAAAGGTTGCCATGTTCATTTACTATGCCATGAAGTACCGTCGGCAACATATTGACGATGAATATGGGTACAATTTTAAATCCCACTAAGTATTATATCTCTGTAAATATCATATGTAAATGTATAGCAGCCGCAATCTATCATACTCTTTTGATTGTTTTCAAAATGTAGTTTGTCTATTATGTAAGACATTGTCGATGTTCCCCAAAATATTGTAACATTGTGATGGGCCGCCGGCCTACCAATACAGAAGTCAAAGTCAAACTCTCTCTCTCTCTCTCTCTCTCTCTCTCTCTATATATATATATATATATATATATATATATATATATATCCTCACCGCCTCCCTCCCTCTATCTTTGTGGCCCCCCGCGCGAGTGCGCACGCGCGCGCACACACACACACACACACACACACACACACACACACACACATGCAAGCGTATGTACGAGCGTACCTTTAAGCAAACGCACGCACACATACTCAAACAGCTTCACGCGCGCACGCGTGGAATACATATCAGGACGACGCTAGGAAGCAAACATACGCGGATGCGCAAGCACACGAACTCACGCACAAGCACAATCGTATCGTATTACATCACATGGTATAACATCACACCGCATGACATCGCAGCACATCACATCACATCACATCACATCACATCACATCACATCACATTATATCACTTAACATTGCATCGAATGACATCACACCACACCACGCCACACATACTCGTACAAGCACGTATGCACAAACCCATGCGCAATCTACTTGTCCTTTACTCCACTCTGTGTTGCAGCGCGCTGGTCACCGAGGTCAGACTGGACAGGGAGAAAACGCCCAGCTTCCATCTCCATGTTGACGTCATGATCAACGATGTGGTCAGTTTCAAATCGCCCCTGGCAACCAGAATTTGAAAGAGGCATCTGTCTGCATTGACAAATGTGCACAGGAAATCTTTCATCAATAATGCGCGGAATGGATAGTTTAGCAGAGATAAAAGCAACAACAGGAGATGCCCTTTTCAGCTTCTGTATTCCACATATCATATTCACAACTTTCAGCTTCTGTATTCCACATATCATATTCACAACTTTCAGCTTCTGTATTCCACATATCATATTCACAACTTTCAGCTTCTGTATTCCACATATCATATTCACAACTTTCAGCTTCTGTATTCCACATATCATATTCACAACTTTCAGCTTCTGTATTCCACATATCATATTCACATTCCACATATCATATTCACATTCCACATATCATATTCACAACTAAACACCGAAGTCAATCAAGCATCCTTTGCAAGTATCAGCTTCTAAACATTATTTGAAGTAATCGAATTGGCTGACAAAGAATAAAATTCGAACGTTTATCTTTCAAGGATGTTCCGGTGCTCTATGCCTACAGAAAATAGAATGGTCCGTTCAGTGAAAGAAATGTCATCATCAAAATGTCGGTCAGAGTGGGTGGGTGTGTCCAGTGGACATGTGGAAGACTGCAAAGATGACGTCTCTCTCTATTTAGGTCAACCACAGCTTTGCTGTCTTCGTCACCGTGGAGGACGAAAACGACAACCCCCCGCGGTTCTCTCCCCTTGACTACACCTTCTTCCTGCCAGAGAGCGCTGAGAAGGATTTCGTCATCGGCACTGTCACTGTGAGTGGCCACGTGTCTCATCATTGCTGCAGTGTCGTTGTTGTCGTCCTTGTGTAAATGTTGACCTTGTAGGATCCGTCATCGTCGTAACTATTGTTGTCATTAACAATTTTGTTATCACTCTCAATGCCACCGCTGTTTTCTCTCTATCATATGCTTGTTCATATGGTCACCGCCTTTACCTCATTATCTATTTTTTTAACGTTTACTGTCGCTATTCCGCAAGCTTAAACTTTTCATCTGTTGTTACGAAACGCATATTTTCCATTTGCTCTTGGTTGTGGTTATATCATATAGTGGGTTGGGAATTACCTGCCAAGCCATAGTGTATTTTGATATTGCTGCCAAGCCAGTGTTGATGTTGGGATTTATATGGTGAATGGAGTTTTGGAAGGGAAAACGAACAGTGAACCTTGTTTTCTTTCCAAAACAGAAATGAACTTAGTGGAACGTTTGGGAGGATATATTATTCATCTCGATTCACGCTCTGCCATTGACCAATCTGCAGTGAACTTTCCAGGGAACGGACTAATGAGACTGCTCAGTTATTGTTCAATGGGAGAGTAGATCGCTATATGAACATTTGATTGGTCGTTTGATATGAGATCGTGAATCAAGACCCCTCCAAAGCTGTGATTGGTTAAGAACAACAGGTAGACTTTTGCCGTTGTATTTAAACCCTTGCTTTGGGATCACGGGTGTGCCCGTAGCAGAATTTTCATCGAGACAGCCCATGTTAGGACGGCGCCCTGTCTCAAAGAGTTCACGTGTTGGACTATTTGTGAAAACTCATGGAATTTCGTCCACTGACGGACTAATTCCCAGTGATCCCCTTCAAACGTCTATGGATAGACAACGGGAGAAATGGAGGACTGCTCTCATTTCTGACTGGAGGGAGAGACAACGTACAAGGTATTGCGAGTTTTCGTTCTTGCAACGTTTTCCTCTCCTGAGTGAACTATCTGCTGACCGCCCTGTATGGAGAAACTGTCATTAGAAATTCTCCAACGCCTGAGAAGCCTTCTGCGAGAAAGCTCTGACTGCCTCTCGCCTCGCTCCCCTAATTGTCACATTTTCAAGTCGTCTGCCCGCCTGCCGTCCTGCCCGCTACGGAGAAGGTTTTCGCCGTCTGCTCGATTGCCCTCACCGGACGCCTGTCCACGCGACCCCCGCCGGGACTCCGACATCTCCTGGACCCAGTGCAAGTCACCACCTCAACCTCCACTACGAGAGTCGAAAAATCTCAACGCCTCATCACCAGAGGCAAACCTCCAGTTTCGTCGTGTATGTGAAGTGCGTCCATGAATGGACATCCCCCCCCCCCCCCCCCCAATCCCCTCTCCCAAAATAGTGTGTGTGTGGAATTCCATTCAGTGGAAAGCGAGCTCGCTACGGATTGGCGGAATGCCACGACAGATCTGAAATGTGAGTATAGTTCATTCCTGGCTTGGCAGCCCACTTAATTAGTTATTATTTAATTCTGGGGAAGGGTTCATTATATTTTGCAATGCGTTTCAGTATCACCACGCCTTAGTAATTATTGTGTCGAAATTATCACTCATGACCAATTTGTCTATTATTGATTAAACTGAATTTGAACTTTGATTTAGGAATCCCAGTCATCATTTGCGTCCATACGTCATCCTTGTGCGAATGGTTTTGATTGGAAGGTGCCAAGTAGTAAGAAGTACCCTAGACATTTAACGAGCCACAGAAAGATTGATAATCTTTTAATACTACTTGTAACATTATGGGGGCCTATCGTCCGAGATTGTATTAATAATGTTGTAACATTATGGGGGCCTTTCGTCTCGGGATAATTGAATGAATATTGGTAATATATGAGGTTTTTGTAAATCTATGAGATAAATTCTGAAGCCATATTTATCACTTAGAAATTTGACCTGCATTGATTGTGTCTTGAGTGAGTGATGTGACCTGGGGCGTGTTGCAAACAGCGAGATTTGCCAAGATTTGCCAAGGAAAGCAAGAAAACCAAGCATTCGCAACGCTCTCGCCCCGAGGAAAACGAGGCCTAGGCGAGACTTCGCAAGCAGGGCGCATGCAAACGGCGAGATTTGCCAAGATTTTCCAAGGAAAGCAAGAAAACCAAGCATTCGCAACGCTCTCGCCCCTAGGAAAACGAGGCCTAGGCGAGACTTCGCAAGCAGCTCTGAGAGGTGGTCCGCCTAGCGAGAATAACGAGAAACAATAGCGGCTTTGCGACACACGAAGCTTGACTTTGTGTTCCAAGATTAGGCAATCATAGTGCGTCCTCCAGGAACATCGTTTTGGCATAATTTGTATCTAAATGAGGGTGCGCGCGCAACACAAGAAAGTGTATCTGTTATGTCGAATAGAACAGCAGACGAATTTCTTTGCTGTGAACGAATGGGTCAGAGTAGAGGTCCATTGCTGTCTGGTCAGGAATCTACGGGGGGGTTCCAATCTTTCTTTAGCAAGCGGGGGGGGGGGGCTTTTTTTAGCAAGCGGGGGGGGGGGGGGAGGGGCGGGTTTCCAATCTTTTTTTAGCAAGCGGGTGGGGTGGGGTGGGGGTTTCCAAACTATTTATAGCTAGCGGGGGGTGTTTCTAAACTTTTTTTAGCAAGCGGGGGGTGGGGGGGTGGCTTCCCCCGCCCCCCCGCCCCCCCCCCCTCCGCTTGGTAAAAAAAGTTTGGAACCCCCCCCCCCCCCCCGCTTGCTAAAAAAAGTTTGCCGCTAGCTAAAATTAGTTCGGACCCCCCCCCCCCCCCACTTGCATAAAAAAGTTTGCCCCCCCCCCCCCCCCCCCCCCCCCCGCTTGCTAAAAAAAAGCTTGGAAACACCACCACCACCCCACCACCCCGCTTGCTAAAAGAAGTTTGGTGGTGGTGACGTCATAACTGCTCCCGCAGCCGATCGGTTAATCACACTGCGTGCACGCAGTGCATTGGTCGCATGAGTTGCACGAGAAACACGAGCACAGTGACTCGCGCCAAGGATACCTGGGTCGTTGCTTTTGGCCTAGTTCTTGCCTTGGACCGAGGCTAGAAATCTTGCTTGGCTAGGTAGCGCCGCAACGCGGCCCAGACCTGCATTGCTATTTTACCCTTGCACGTGATCCATTATGCATTAGGCGTGAGTGATTGTTGTGACACGGCCTGACCTTTGCTCTTGTGATCTGCCACTTAGTGACTCGATTTGACGGTGTTTGGGTTCTTTAGAAATCGTGCAGTTAGTGCTGTTTGGAGATTTGCTGAGTGTTTTCTATTCTTAGTGATTGTTTGGACTTAGTAACTTTTCGCCATGGCTGATGGAGGGAAGTGGCCAACTAGGTTGAAGATCCTGGGGTTAGAGGTCGTGCATTTAGTGCTGTTTGGATTTTTGCTGATTCATTAGTGTTTGTGAGGCTAGTGAGTATTTTGCAATGGAGGAGGAAGAAGAATTGCCGACCATTGATTTGATCTATTCAGTGGATAGGGCAGGATTAGAGTTGCTGATAGAGAAATTTAGTTTGAGTGCAGGAGAAGGTGCTACTGAACGGGATTTGCGAAATAGGCTATGCGAGTTCAGACTTGCAAAGAAGAAATTGGAGATTGAACAGATAAGGGAGAAGTATGAGAGAGAGAGACAGGACCGAGAGAGAGCTGAAGAGGAAGAGAGAGAGAGAAAAGACAGGGAGGAGGAGGAATCATGGGCGAGATGGTTGGGAGTACAGAGGCAGAGACAGATAGAGAGTTATGAAGCAGAGCGGAGAGAGAGAGAGAGGGAAGACAGGGAGTGGAGAGACAGGGAGGAGTTCAAGAGAGAGAAAGAGATCACATGCCACAGGTGTTTTGAGATAGGACACAGGAGACGTGATTGTCAAGTCCGAGGGAGTGGATGGAGGAAGGAAGAACGATGTGTGAGCCAGACACCTAGGAATATCAGATGTTTCAGGTGTAAGAAAATAGGGCACATGGCTCGTGACTGTCCAGGGAGGATAGATACTGAGAGTAAGGCGCGTGTGGCCTTAGTGGGAGAGAGTGGGCCACGTGAGTCTGGTGTAGCTAGCCAGCCGGCCTGTCCGGTGAAGGGAAGTGTAGCAAGGCGCGCTAATCCCTATGAGACTCGTGGAAAATTGCGTGTGGGGAGGCAGGAGGTGCCTGTCTCTGTGCTCCGTAGTACAGCCTCGGAGATTACAGTGGTGCGGTCTTCTGTTATTGCAGACTGGGAAGGATCAGACACTGGGAAGAGAGTTCTGGGGACATATTGTGGTAGTGGAATTGCATTGTCATATGTTGACGATAGAAGTTTCTCTATTCCCCTACATGAGGTGAGATTGAGCACGGAAGAGTATTGTGGTCACGCAGTAGTTGGCGTGTTGAAACAGATGGGTCCCTCATGGGTGGATGTGATCTTGGGAAATGATTATGGAAAGGCTGATGTGGGAAAACTTAGGGTAGTGCCTGAGTCTAACGAGAATCAGTTTGAAAAGGGAAATGATTTTGGTCGGAAGGTGGATGTCGGTGTGAGGAAGACTGTGTGTGTCTCATGTGAGACGAGTGAGCCTGTGGTGCTCGGAGTTCCTCAGAGGGAAGAGAGTCGGAAGGGGATTGATAGAATTCACCCTTATGAGCATGCAATGCTAGGAGTCCTGTATGCAAGGGATGAGATTGATAGGGATGACGAGTTTCACCCTAGGAGAGTGGTGATGCGTTCCACTCGGAGGTTAGAGAGTGAGTCTGAGAGGGGAGTGGTGATGCGTTCCACTCGGAAGGAGAGAGAGAGGTTAGAAAGTGACAAGACAGAGTTAAAGACAGAATCCAAGACAGAGTCAAAAACAGAGTCAGAGACAGAGTTAAAGACAGAGTCCAAGACAGAGTCAAAAACAGAGTCAGAGACAGAGTTAAAGACAGAGTCAAAGATAGAGTCAAAAACTGAGTCACTGACCTCGAGTTC
>JAWQFJ010012201.1:0-7500 GCA_034096865.1 Theodoxus fluviatilis
GTGGATGGGTAGAGGGATTGGATCAACCGAAAGGTCGCGGGCTCGGTCCCTGCCCGGGGTCCGAAATTGCTTTTGTCTGTCCCACGCAGGGTGTCCCGCAGCTAATTCTCCTCTCTTTCTGTTTTCCCCTTCCTATTAGTCCGCACTTGAACGCACCCGCGCGATCGTATTAGCCCCCATCCTTCTGCACTTGTGCTTTGCAAGGCAATGACGTCATTAGTCCACTGCGTCCATCGCCCATGCAAAAAGCGCGACCTCTTTGCACTAGCACCTTTCACTGACCGAAGTCAGGATGTGACATGCATTGGGCACAGACGGGGTTTGGCTTCAGTTTGTTTCCTTGCTATTGCAGAGGAACTCCTCCTGGGGTTTGGGGATAAGAATAGACTCACCGCGTCTTCCTATGCGATTCGTGAAAGGCAAGTCATTGGGGAAATCGTGACTTGACTCGCTCCGGTTATTTCGTGAGCTATGGCATTACATAGTGTACAAAGATCATTCGTTCATGAATTCATTCATTCAAGATGTCACAGGTAGCAGTGGTACGATTGTGGTGGTGGCGGGGTCAGTGATGCAGGCAGCTGTAATGGTGGTGGTCGTAGTATATGTAGTGCTAGGGGTGGAGGTAAGAGGTAGCAGCGGCGGTTGTGGTGGAAGAAACAAGGTGGTGGTGGTCACAGGCCTTACTGCTCAGATCTTATAATAAATGCAACTTGTAAAAAAAGGTTAAAAAATACACACGAAAAGTAACAATCATAATTAATTTTATTAATATAGAATGGAAAGTACTCCTGTAATGCAGGACCAACCAACACTAATTCACACCAAGAAGAAGAAAACATACAAGTTTCACCAGTGGTCGTTAACATGCCACAACCCCAAGCAACGAAGAGACAAGACAACAAGTTTCCACTACAATCAGAACCAAAATGCGCCAGAAACAGGTAATGCAGGAACACAGCAAAACGAGTTTTCCCCCTGCAATCACGCAACATTGTGCGCCAACCTAAAAATACCATACAAATCCCACAATGCAGGCATTAGGCGGAAACATATTTCCCCTGAGATTGCAACAATACGATACAAATTCAGCAATGCAGGAACAAAGCGGAAACAAATTTCCCATGCGATTGCCAACACTACGCAAGACAAACACAATAATGATCAAAAACCCACAACAAAAAACTTCTCGGCGATACAACGATGAAAAATTAGGTCAGCAGGAGTCTAGACCTAACGACTCCGCTACAGTCTGTACTCACTCGAGAAGAACAGCAAGAGGACACACAATCCAGTGACAGATCTAAACCTTTGGAGAGAGTCACACACGCCAATCTTGGTCGGGTTTCCGCCAAGAAAACTCCCATTGTAGGCCACACAGTGTCGTCAACCTTTCGAAAGCTGAGAGAGAAGGTCTCCGATACCAACACCCAGACTCGTTCTCTCCGTCTGTCTGTCCATCTCTTGTCCCTGTCTGTCTCCTGTCCCTCTCTCGACTCACGCTCTCACTCCTATTTCACTGCTCGTCGTGATCTCTACTCAACGCACGCGAGCACCTTACACGGAAAAACCCGTTTCAGTCCATGACAGAAACCTAATTTCATGTCCGCTGTGAACTCCTCTCGAGCTACGCGATCACGTTGCATGAAAAAAAAAAACCCGAGTCAGTTCTTGACATAAGCATAAGTTCTTATTAAAGTCCCGTCATCCGCAGCACGGCCCGAACGAAAAAACAACAAACTCGCCAGCTGATCAATATTCTACGGTGGTGGAAGAAGTGGTGGTGATGGTGGAAGAAGTGGTGGTGGTGGAAGAAGTGGTGGTGGTGGAAGAAGTGGTGGTGGTGGTAGTAGTGGTGGTGGTGGAAGTAGTGGTGGTGGTGGAGGTAGCGGCGCTGGTGGTGACCATTGGTGGTGGAGGAGGTGGTGTCTATAGGTGGGGTATTCTGTGTTTTTTTGGAGGGGTTTTATTCATTCTCACGTGCTCTCTCAAAGTGCACGTGGGTGTGCTACTCACTTCATGGATTTCCTTTGCGACAAACGCAACTGCACCTCGCGTCAGAGAATCTCAATAATCTTTGCAGTCTGGCATTTCCTTCCTCTAAATTCCCTCCGTTTTCGTGGGTCAGTACACAGTACATGTCCACACTTTGGTAGGATTGACTGTAGCCATTCAGGACAACCGGCAGACGGTCAATCTCAGCTGATCTGTTGAGCAACACGCCCTCTCTTTTCGTTGGCTCAGAGCGCGGTTTGGCGCATCGGGATCAGGTCATGTCATGGGTGTAAAGCGATCTGGGAAAGCTTGGGGGCTCAGTGAACGCAGTCATGCAAAGACCCGTTTTGTGACCCCTTGATCGCCAACAGTTGCGTTTTGTTTTCCGATCATGCAGTGTTTTCGATTGATGAAATCATCTGCGGACATATGTTTTCGATTAGACCACTACCTACGCAGAAGCACTCACAGCACAACAGTCACTTTGTCGTAATCTGTCAGACTGATAAAATTCTGCGAAAATATAAGAATGTCTTTTTTCAGGTCGTCTGCTAACGTTTCAAGGGGGGTAACTACGACAGCCCTAATTTCTCGGGGCGGGGTCGGTCTTGCATCAACAACAGCAGTGGATTTACCGAAAGCGGTTTAAAAACCACTGCGACCACTCGTGCTTAATCTGGGTGTCGGAACTAATCGTTAGGCGACCCCACCTCCCTGAAACCTCGAAACGGAACCGACCACGGCAGAGATCTAGCAGCAACATCGAGTCTATCGGAGCTCGGCGTAGCGGACAGAAGAGGAGGGCAGGCTCGGCGTCGCATGCACTAGCAAGGAAAGTGGGCAAAAGCAGCAGGTGGAGGTGGGGGCAATGCAGAATGCGTCAGCTGTGACAGACAACTACCCCTTCAAGTCGTCTCCAGTTTTTCACACGATCCAACCTCAGCTCGACAGCTCGGGTAAGTTTTGACAGCGTTCCCCTCGCTCTTTACTGTGGCCTTGCCCGGCGCTACCGGTCGACCAGGCCTCGTGGCTAGACTGGCTCGGTGACACGAGCCAAACGATCGAGAGTAGTACAGCGGGTGCAGTGTCGTGAACAGCTGCTCGCTCAGTGCTCTCCATGCATGGCGTGTCCTGAAGGCCGCCTCTTCTCTTTTGGAACGTAGATTAGACGTGTAGGGAGGCGATCGAGTGTTGTTGTGCGCGATGTTGCGAAACCACTGTGTAGTCACGCTCTGTTTACAGAATGCAGGCCAAACACAGCAATCCCACACCTGCTGTGTTAATGGACAAAACTCCACAGTCGATCAGAGGCAGACGACTTGAGCTACCGTTTCAGCGTTGAGCTCTAACTTGCTGTCTGGTGATGAAGCAGCCGCCCTACCAAGCCTTTCCTCATCGACCGACCCAGATCTGCAAGAATGCTCCTAAAAAGACATGAGCTAGAGAGCAAAGAAAACATCACGCCGTTGATTTCTCACGCTGTCACTTTCATTTCTAGTGACATTTCATCGTTCAGTCTCCCAATTCCATCCCACAACCCAAATCACTCCATTCCTCTGCCACCACAGTTCTCTCTGTCTTCAGGCCCAGCGTGTAGTATTACTCCTTCTAGTTAATCATATGCACATTCATTGATTCGAAACAGGAAGTAATGTCAAGGAAGACGAGGCGTATTTCGGGGGTGGGGGTGGGGGGTGGGGGGGAGGAGTGAGATTATACTCCATTACCTTATCAATATATCTATTCAATTTTGTACTTCTTCAGAATTCAATTCATTCTTTAATTTGACACGTTCACTCATAAATGTATCCCTCAAGACAGACACTGGCGTCACCAAACCGGATGACGGAATGCTAATGATTGGTAAAAGAGGTTGGTTTCATTGGAGCACAATTCTTCAATTCTAAACTCTTTCCCCCTTTTTTTCTGCCGGAGAAAAGCGTTGGTGCACAAGAGGCAATACAAGGTTCCTCAGTGAGTCATCAGAGTGGGCCACGTGTGATTAGTGCACGAGCACTGGATAAAACTGGTAGCTATAGAGCAGTTCCTAAGGGAATGATAATCATTATGATTCTGTAGTCCTATGCCGTTATCGCGAAAATCATAGTCCCACGACGAGAACCCACAAAATCCCAATATAGAGCTCCAACTGGCGTTAGAAGACGATTGCCTTTCAATCGTTTCACAATTATAGCTGAATGACTCTTTTTCCCCCGAACACGACGAAATAGATACATGTGACGGCTTCGGAGAGATATTACAAATGCTAGTTTATGATGAAGCAGCGATTCACTGTCAGTTTCATTTTTTCTCTGTGAGCAGTGGAAACAGCTGCATGGCTGTACAGTGCGAGCTTTCTGCAAAGTTTGTCATGGTCCATCAGTCCGGCACCAGAATGGGATTGATCAGGGGGGACCGATGACCAGGTTATAACGTGACAAGCAGTTTGAGCAGGAGGGTATGAGATGTCAAAACTTGATATATATTTCTACATAGTAAACATAACGGAAGGTTGAGGACGCTCCTTTGAGGAGGATTTTTTGTTTGTTGACACGTCATAGACAGTGAACCATCACTCACAGTCACACAGAGGGGAAGGTGCATCATAGATGTTTCCTTCTAATCATTTCTGTTGTGATTTGCGCCTTGAAACATGCGCAGAATTAATGTTTATCTTGTCTGACACGAAAATGGGTTTTTAAAAATCAAAAGCACTTTTGATATATGACTCAGAGCAGGCTTCTGGTGCACAACTGGGTGATCCCCAGGTTGAGAGATGCAGGTTCAACCACAAACCTGAACTGTAGAGGAGCAGTATGCACACGTCACAGCAAATGCAGAGTCCTACATGACTTTAATACAGCCTTTATCGCGCTTCAATACAGTGGAATTATTTCAAGACGACGAGTAAATGAAAAGACGGACGGACGGCCTGATGGATGGACGGACGATGTGTGAGTACATAAAAGATGCACAAATTAAAAACACACACGAACAAATGAATAAACAAACGAGCAAACGAACACAGTAACAAACGAATGAATGAAATAAAGAAATGAATTGTATGCACTCACACTAACACACACACACACACACACACACACACACACACACACACACACACACACACACACACACACACATTGAACGAGTGAGTGGCTGGAGGGCGGGCTGGAGGGCGGGTGGGTGGGTGAGTGGGTATGTAAGTGGGTGAGTGAAAGGCGCACACTGAGTGACAGAAAGACTGATGTAGTTCTATTTTTAAAGGACCTATTAAAAAACCAAAAACTTGTAAAGCCGTCCAACGTTGTCAGCTACACGGTGAAATAGTCTTCTCGTCCGATGACTCGTGTCCCATTTCCTTCCCAGTCTTTCTCGTAGAAACTGAAAGTTGCAGAGGGAAAGAGATTTTAAAAAGTTGGGTCCTCGGACTGGGATCGAACAAGCGATCTCCCGGTGAATGTCTGAGCGTTCTGACGTGATTAAATATGGCTGCTCGACTGCGTGCGTGCGTTCGTGCGTGCGTGTGTGCGTGCGTGCGTGTGTTTTTGCTGTCGTTATTGTTGTTTCTCATGTCTAAAAGTTTGAAACTGGATAATATGTCTTGTGTAATCAGAATATTGTACAGTCGAGAAGAAAATGGTAAATGGGATTCAGCTGATTGCTTGACTCTGACCTCGCCTACTCACGACTCCAAAATGGGTTGACTGATCGACAGGTTTGACTGAAATGATAATGCATTGCGTACGGTCGAATATCACTTTTCATTTATCACCTGTAATTGTGTGACCTTCAATATATCGCCTGCCAAGTCCAATGGACACTTTCTCTCTAGATACCCGGAGAATATCGATGGCGCCGCTCCGCAGTTCTTGCGCCTATGCTGGAAAATGTTTCCTTTTCCCACGAGACGCATACGCAAAGAGTGTAGACTTTCAGTTTGTGACGTGATATAGATTAAAATGTCACGAACGCACGGATTGCGACTTGATGTATACACTGGCTGTCCATTCTTTAACTCAATGCTGGAAAGCTGGGGTGTTTAGTTTGCTGATGTGGTTCGGAAGATAAAACTGTCTGTTGTCAAGCTGAAAACGACATCCTTTGGCTTTACATTCGCAGCTCGAATTTACCACGGCACAATGGCTGCAAGGTCCCCCTGTTGTTTGGGGGTAAGAATAGACCCCCTGTTATTTGGGGGTAAGAATAGATCCACCAAGTCTTCCTACGCTTCATGTAAGAGTCGAATGACTCGGGAAATCGTTACTCGGCTTGCTCTTGCCCCAACCGCCTCTAGTGCTTTTCGTGATCAATGGCCTTACATAGCCTACAAAAGCTGATAGGTCGAAAAATTGCATTCGTCCTTGTCATCTTCGTCATCATCATTGTCGTCGTCATCATCATCATCATTGTTGTGGCTATCTGGGGCTTTTTGTTAATGAGAAGGGTACCTTTATCTCTTTTCGTTTGCAAATGCATGTGCGTACACATGAATGAAAGGGCCAGCTAGCTGCTCGTAGTCTGTGTAAGACAGAACAAGTTGTCGTCAGTGAAGAACGGCGTACTGCGTGGAAAGATTAGAATAGCACAATGCAGGAGACCAGTCGATATTTCCAAGGCAGATTCATGCAGAGCAGTAAAGGTCGAAAAAAGTGTGTTGGTGGTGAGGAGGACATAGTGAATAGTAATAACGTGAGCCACATATTGACCATCCACCTATGGACATTACCCTTCAAGGGCGAGAGGTGTGACCAAGTAATGTCGATCCGACAGTATCGACTGAGTGGAACATTTGGCCGTGCATCGATCCCCATTCAGAAGCCACTGGAATGGATTAAAATGACACTCGTGTGCAGACCTCTCGAATGCGCCTAATACATTGGTAGCTGCACTGTTCAGCGCGAAATTGCCGTCAGTAAACTGCCTGAATACCCTGGGTCCATTTCGATGTTCATGAGGACCGATTTGCCTATTGTTTCGAATCATTTCTAGGGGTTGCCCTAAACCGTCACTGTGACTCATCTCACCCTACCAATACCTCTCACTTCCCGTTTTAATACGACTGAGAATAATGTTACAGTTACACGGATCGGTAACTTCAAAATTCATACGCAGCTTCCATGGCGAAGAAAAAAAAATGAATTGTTGCTCGTAGTCATTAATATATTCATTTAGGTGTGATAGTCTGCAGGATTGTCACAATGCGGTGTCATCTCAGGAAAGCTTGTCGTGAAGGAAGCTACATGAAAGAACTTGTTTTAGCTGTAGAACTTTTTGTGTGAATTTGGTATTTGACCAACTCAGACCCACGCCTTCCCTCTGATTGGACGATGAATAATATCTCCTCACATACTCACACACACACACACACACACACACACACACACACACACACACACACACACAAACACACACACACACGCGCGCGCGCGCGCGCACACACGCGCACACGCTCACACACATACACACACACACACACACACACACACACACGCATACACACGC
>JAWQFJ010012201.1:15000-30000 GCA_034096865.1 Theodoxus fluviatilis
TGAAGTATTGAACGTTATATTGCTTAGGAAAATGATGTAGTGACCTATTACTTGTGCTCGCCCCTTTGGAGATGGCGAGCATTAGAAAACAGAATCCAATCACCAGAGCCATTCTAGTGCTCGCGTCCCCCAAACCTGCTTAACTTGCGATCTAGTGATTCCTGGTTCGTATAATCTGCGTGACAGGCAGCAGAGTCGGTTATAATCAGGTTTCAACAAGGCCATAACCGAGGGCGAAATATGCGGCATCTGCAAAGGTCACCTAGGACCTATGAGCTAATCCAGGTATGATCATTGTCTTAATCCCAGGATTTGTCTCCCCAGCCAGAGTCGATGTAGGATAACAGAAACCTGATTGTACTAATCTCCACAAAGCCACCGCCCCTCGGATGGCATTGAGCCCACCCTTTAGGTCGGGGAACGTTACTATTATTATTATGAGACATTTTAGAGGTCACACGGCAAGCATGCCCGGTGGCAAATGGAAGACCCGGTGACAGATCAGTGAGTCAAAATCATGTCGAGCTTCTCCACACGATAAGAGGACTTCTCACTTCTTTGAAGTTGGTGTACCTTCGCTTGATTCGGCCCCCCCCCCCCCCCCTCCCCCTCCCATCCCCCACACACATTATGGTGTTCTCATCGAGTTGCCATTTGTCGCCCGATCAAATGTCTACACATCAGAAGTTCGGAAAGGGTGGTACGGATGTGATAGGAACAGTGAACACGCTAATAGCTGCATGCCAAATATATCACTACCATAGTGAAATCTCACCTCTGTGAGAAAATCGTCTGCGTTTCGTTTGCTGAGGGAAAGATTGTGGTGCAGTGTAAAACTCGTTTCTCGTACCGCCTTGCACGTTTAGTAGGACTGAAAAGAAAGGGAAGCGTGAATGAGAGGGTATACAAATATGTCAGGTTGTTCGTGATCCTTGGGGGAATAGATCGGTTGTGCATCTGCAGCAGCCTATCTTTTTTGTTGCCTTGAAGTCCGAAGGGGAGGGGAGGGCTCGCCCTCTAAGATTGGCCCTGGCGCAACAAAGGCCCATGCTGGCTTCGGCTGAGGAATCTTGGTTGTGAAGTCATACGTTGAGTTTCCATACTCTTCTAGTTCTTCTCGTTCTTAGCGTCTTGCGTTGTCGTTGTTGGTGTTAGTGCTGTTTCTGGTGCTGCTGCTGCTACTGCTGCTGCTGTTTTATCGAGAGAGAGCAGCGACAAAAAGTCTAATGCAGTTGTCACTCTGCTCAAGTGGGGAGATTCTGCAGCTTAGACCATTGATAGTTCTAGTCGAGCACAATATATGTGTGATTTGCACATTGTGCACCATGTGTTTTTTCCCTCTACTTGGTCAGCCTAAGTTCAGATGCCCCTTCCAAGGTAACAGGCAATTTCCATGGTCATGATCTCCATGGATGCATCGGCATTTCTGGTTTCAAGGAAGTCTCACTCGCCATTCCTCGATTCATTTTCTGAACCGGATCACAACATGGGGACGTGACTTCCGCGCATCTCCAGGGGTCGAGGTTCCTAATGACGTCAGCGACGGTGAAGGCTGCGAGTGAGAAGAAAGTGCACAGCCACGTCATTGCCGACAGCCTGGGCAGCATGCAGAGCCGACGTAGGAAGCGCATGTGCACGTCGTGCTGACCTTGGCTCAATGTCAGCTCACTGAATCGGCGGAAACGTTTCCGGACGTGTGGCTGCTTGTGTAAGACCCTTGCTGCGCGTTGTACAAGGCCGGCGCCCCGGGGCGCTCTGACCCATTTCCCATAACCTCACATGCTCAACGCGGCAGGGCGCCCCGAGGCGCTCTGACCCATTTCCCATAACCTCTCATGCTCAACGCGGCAGAGCCCCCCGCCGCGCTCGCCTTAACCAACGCGCGGCAGGTTTGACTGATACTTCATTCAGCAGCAAAATCATGCAGCATGAAAAGTGTCATCCTGTTGAGTAGCCTAAAAGAGGTTCATCAGCATGCTCATAAAGCAGGCAGCCAGGTGCGTTGGCAGGCAGAAAGATAAGCTGGCTGGCAAGCAATCAAGAAGACAGACAGGCAAGCAGGCAGGCAAGCAGATAAATACCATTGGATATGATGAATCGAAATGGAGTAACAGAGGGCATCCATTAGTTCTCGGGGATTACGCAATCGTACCCCTGGTACAATGATCCAGAGCAACTTCTGCTGAGGCTGTGGAGACAAATACAAGAATGACACCCCTTGCGTGCTGACAAGATTGCGGTGCTTGAGGTGACCTTGCCTGTCTGCGTTCATTGGAGATGGTTCCTCTTCTCTGCCTGGCGCGTCAGTTGCTTTCATAGAGTTCAAGCGCCAGTGTTGAATGTACGCTTCCTGTTAATCTTACCTCACACGTTCGCAATTTCCTTCAAAAGATAGTATGTATCGCATTTGATGATTAACATAAGGAGTTATAAGGGTTTTCTTGTCATAAAGAGACGGAGGAATAAAGCAGTTTTAGTGGAGGTGGGGTCGATGCCGGCTGGGAGAAGATGAGGGGATGTTCGGAGCATGAGCCCGTGTCTGACGGATGTGGCAAACCGTCACGAGTGACCAGTGGAGACCATCAATTACGGCCTCCTCACACGTGGCAAGGTTTGTTGGAAGAACACAAAATTACTTTGTGTTCGGTAAAACGTAAATGAGAACTGCGGTAATATTAAAAAACAAAAGAACAAACGAGGCCATTGGCCGATAATGAACCCGGAACTCCCGGGTGGTAGTCGACCACAATACCATCGAAGTTTCGAATCAAGCGAGGCTAGGCCTCCATTAGGACACCTAGCTGGATACAACTCTACCGCCACGTCACAAGCAGAAACCCATCCGATTGGCTGTTCGAGGAAGTGGCCGACGAACATGAAAAAGTAGCACGTGTTTCTATCTAGTGCACACACGACAGAACACAGCTCTTGGGACTTGCGAGCGCCATATTTCATTTGGGATCGGCAAGTTGCCAGAAAATTGCCACGTTTGGGCACACCAAAACATTTTTGTGACTTGCAAGCGCGATATTTCCGATGAAAATAACATGGATGCCGGAAATGTGTCCACGTGTGAGGAGGCCTTTAGTCACGCTCTGCTCCAGGCCTTTAGTCACGTTCTGCTCCAGGCCTTTAGTCACGCTCTGCTCCAGGCCTTTAGGCACGCTCTGCTCCAGGCCTTTAGTCACGCTCTGCTCCAGGCCTTTAGTCACGCTCTGCTCCAGGCCTTTAGTCACGCTCTGCTCCAGGCCTTTAGTCACGCTCTGCTCCAGGCCTTTAGTCACGCTCTGCTCCAGGCCTTTAGTCACGCTCTGCTCCAGGCCTTTAGGCACGCTCTGCTCCAGGCCTTTAGTCACGCTCTGCTCCAGGCCTTTAGTCACGCTCTGCTCCAGGCCTTTAGGCACGCTCTGCTCCAGGCCTTTAGTCACGCTCTGCTCCAGGCTTTTAGTCACGCTCTGCTACAGGCCTTTAGTCACGCTCTGCTCCAGGCCTTTAGTCACGCTCTGCTCCAGGCCTTTAGTCACGCTCTGCTCCAGGCCTTTAGTCACGCTCTGCTCCAGGCCTTTAGTCACGCTCTGCTCCAGGCCTGTTGCATGACGGGGACGGGAAGGCAACGCGGTCACGTTGTTAGATGACTCTGTGATCAGAAGCCGGTGAGATTGCCGACGAGAAAGTACGTCTACAACTCTATGATCTTCATCTGATTATAAAACAAGGTTTATTGATAACGATGAAGAAGGAAGAACATTGGCAACACGTGACACGATATTCATTCTAGTTCACTAGAGACTTCGCCTACCGGCGAAAGTGTCTCTAGCACAGTTGACATCACGTGATGAAAGGATTCCGTCCGACAAATTCAAATGAGGGTCACACAAGAAGCGTGTGGGATAACCGATCTGCTCCCTGACGTACGCTGTTAAGGTAGTTCTAAGACTATTTAGCACAACACTCATAACTTACTCTTGTCGAGGCAATAAACAAGCGTTTATTCGATCAAATAAATGTTTGTGTTGAAATGGAAACAAGTTTTGACATCTGAATGATTTCTGTAAAAAGTGGTGAGAAAAATAGTATCAGAACGACCTATTTTTGGCGCAATGCTGTAATGCGAAGGGTCAAGTCTATTACGCATTCATTGCGAACTGTGCCAGAGTCACTTCTGACTCGGGTTCACAGAATGCACGATAGTGCCAGACTGACCAATTAATGGTGTTGCGTGTCTCTTTTTGCTCGTTTGTTGACTTGGGGAGAAAAGAGTCAGTACAAGTGTTGGTGGAACTGAGAAACGGTATTTTCCGACACTCCGCAATATCGACCGTTTTGACTGATGCCCGTGTAATTCTGCTAACGGCGGGTCGCACGATACGGAGATTCAGTTTTGTGGGGAAAATATTATATACAAACTACTGATAAATAACAAATTGTCTTCAGTGGTGTGACATCTCCCCAGCTAAACTTGTCGAGGGAGCCAAAGACAGAATACATTGGCGTGCTATCACAAGAAAAGCGCCAAAGACTTTAGAAGACCCCCCCCCTCCCCCCCCTCCCCCCCCTCCCCCCCTCCCCCCCCCCTCCCCCCCCTTCCCCCCCCCTCCCCCCCTCCCCCCCTCCCCCCTTCTCCCCCCTTCCCTCCCCCCCCCTCCCCCCCCTCCCCCCCCTCCCCCCCCTCCCCCCCCCCGCACCCCTCTTCCTGCATCAAATCCCTGGCAGCTAGAGAAGGCCGCCACCAAGCTGTATCCATCCCTGCGACAACAGCAGACTTTAAGTGACCTGTCTGTTGGCGACTCTGCCAATTCCAGCTTGGTCTACAGAGCCTTTCCCGTGTGCACAAATAACTTTGCAGACAGTCTTCCTGGAGATTCGAGGGACCATCGTGACATGACATGACAGGACATGCCTGATAAGTATCCATTTATGTGGCACTATAACTCAGGGATGAGATCTAAAGGAAAAAGAGGACAATAAAGATTACTGTCCCCGTTATCAGACTGCTTTGTTACTTCAGGAGTGCAGCGGGTAAAAGTATCACTCAAGAAGCTGACAACGAAATGCTTCGGGTGAAAAGCTCTTACCGACCTTTTGCAAAGCTCTGGGCAGGGCTCAACGGATATATATAATAAAATGTGGTGTTTTAGGCTATCTTTGAATGAAAAAAATGAATACTTGGACGAACGAATGAATGATTGAAGGTTACGGCCATCGACCTTTTTAGGCTCTGTAAGTCCATTGTTTTTGAAAATCTCTAGAGAGGGCTACAGCAAGTTAATGCGTTTTAAGAATCGCATAGGGAGACGCAGAGGGTATATTCTCACCCCCAACCACAGCTGTTTTGTCATTGAAAACACTAAAGAGGAAATAAGTTCGAGAATTTTTTTTGGCCAAACGGGGGTGACGAATAAAGTCTAGACCAAAAATATATTTACAGTTTTGCATTTAAAAGAAACCCAACAAACAAAATCACTTGATTTTTTCCCCAATGTGGTTTGAAGATTGACTCATGAAAAAAGAGGGTATAGTTTGTATGGTTTCGGAGTAAAAAAATTATAACTTCGATATTCCCATATTGATCACCGTGCAACGGTTTCACTCCATCCTCAAATGTTCGCTTATTACGTGATTTCAATGGGTAAGTTCCAATGCACAGCGCCATTAACTTGTGCATGATAGAAGTCCAGCATTTAAATTATGAATACGCATGAACATGGTTTCAACCTACTCATTTAAGACTGAAGGAGATAAATCATTTCCTTGGCTTTGGTCTTCATTACATTTCTTTCTTTTATATAAAGGTCAGCGTTTTGGGCTTGTGTGTTGATCCCGCAGCATTGGCTCATTTGTTACACAGTTTCAGACACAATCACACACATACTATCTCTCTCTCTCTCTCTCTCTCTCTCTCTCTCTCTCTCTCTCTCACACACACACACACACACACACACACACACACACGATCTTAATTGTCTGCGTGATCAGAATTCATTTCACGTCACCTTTTGTGAATGTTTTAAAGGTATGCTCCAATGCTACCTATGATTTGGCTGTCAGAAGGCTCCAGATGTGTCGTGTAGATGAATTATTAATATAGACTGTATAGACGTACCTGCTCCCTCACAAAGAAGAGATGTTGATTATTGTTCTGTTGTATATTTAAAGGAAGACTGTCAGTTTGTTGTAAAGAACTCTGAATAATTGCTTAGTGAGGCAGTTCTCGAGGACAATAAAATGGCCTGAAATAAACATTCTAATAAGCGAGCACACACCATCTCCTCGTCCTCCCCCAACCCCCCCCCCCCCCCTTCCTCCTCCTCCTCTTCTGGCTCCTTCTCGTCTTGGACCCTCTTTTCTTTTTCTCCCCTCCCCGCCTACATTCTTTTTCCCGGCTCCAAACCTCTATGGCATTTATTTGTAAAAAATAACATAACTGTAACTGATATATAAAATGTACCATTTGGGTAATTTTGCAATATCTTTTGTAGGACAGATAGAATTTGAAAACACAGTGAAATATTTCAATCAAACGTAACACATCTTACATGACTGTATTTCGGTATCACAGCTCCTCGGCACAAAGCTAAAGCAGGTGCAGGACACCTTTCTTAAGTCGTAAATACTTGGCCAACCTCACATACTGTGTGTGTGGTGGACAAGCTTTGAGCCAGATAGGGATACTGCCCACCTCACTTCGTTCCCCATCCCCGCCCCACCCTGTCCATCGTCTCCCTGGTTACACACCGAGCTGCTTGAGGCCTCACGTGGTGGAGCTATGGAGTGAGATCACTTGGGCTTTACGAGCACGAGTTCCAGCTGGTTTGGGCACATTTACATATACCTGTGCATGCAGCTGCCTTATGCGAATCTGTAATCACGCCGCACAAATCTCGAAAGAAACTAATATACCTAGTATCAACAGCTTCATCATTTATCAAACCGGCGAGGCATTATAACGATAAACACTTTCGATGAGTTTTACCAAATAAGAGTATGGACTAAGTGTGACTTTTCACGATAATTCTTGCTTTATGGGAGACCGAGTTGCCTGCGCTTTTGTGACCAGTGGCAGTTGTGTCCTTTGTCAGCGTCGAGAACTGCCTGGCAACAGCATGGCAATGACTGGACCAGGTGGCGGACAAAATGCAAGATATTGTTGTTCCAGTACTCTTGGATCGCATGACACATTTGTGCAACTGTAGTTGTCTGAAGCTGGTGAAGTCGGGGTCTGTTGGGAAATGATACCGAAAGTTATCGATGAAGTTTAGATCTGGATAGAACGAGGGCCACGCCACGGGAGGACTGCGTGCAGCGTTTATTCAGATTCTGCTGAGTGGCTTGTAGCAGTGTTTGGACGCGTTGCAGGATGGCAGAAGACTGGTTTTCAAAGAAGAAGAGCTCACCAGAACGTAGCAACAACAAAGACTATTATTGGTTAACCGTTAAGCCTCGGGTTCGTTCCGAAATACATTGCAATATTATGAATCCATTAGAGCAGTGTTTGTCGACGCTTAAATGCATAAAGTAAGTAGGTCTACAAACTTACAGGCCAATTTATACTGCACCAGAACTCGGCACCTCCTCAATGTAACTGTCTAAATTCACGCCGATTTCTCTTCCTACATCAAGATGGTCGAGGAAGAAGGGACCAAAGTGTAAATTGATGATCATGCCTGCTTAAACCAAATCATGACGCTGTGTCCATTGTAAGTATTTATTCAGCGCTTGGTTATCAGCATGTTTTTTCGCTCTATCTACTCCCCCTGTGGGTTGGGGGTAAGAATTTACTCACCGCGTTTCCCTACGCAAACGTAAGAGGCGAATAACTAGGGAAATCGTGCTCTTATTCTAACCAGCTCTGATACTTTTTAGTAATCAATCGCCTTAAATAGCCTTCAAAGGATGATAGCCCGTAAAACTTAGTTTCTGCATCCAAAGTTTAACGGCATATCGACCTTTGTAAACTATGCAAAGCAAATGATTAAAAATATTACAAGAGCTGATGAGAATATGAGCAGGGGCGCGTTCAAGATAGACGCTACGGAGCGCTACGGAGCGCTACGGAGCGGTTCGTGAGCGAGGCGCACGCCAGTCAGTGAGCGAGAGTGGCAGAACAGCCGATCAGTGAGCGAGAGTGGCAAAACAGCCGATCAGTGAGCGAGAGTGGCAAAACAGTCAATCAGTGAGCGAGAGTGGCAAAACAGCCGATCAGTGAGCGAGAGTGGCAAAACAGCCGATCAGTGAGCGAGAGTGGCAGAACAGCCGATCAGTGAGCGAGAGTGGCAAAACAGCCGATCAGTGAGCGAGAGTGGCAAAACAGCCGATCAGTGAGCGAGAGTGGCAAAACAGCCGATCAGTGAGCGAGAGTGGCAAAACAGCCGATCAGTGAGCGAGAGTGGCAAAACAGCCGATCAGTGAGCGAGAGTGGCAGAACAGCCGATCAGTGAGCGAGAGTGGCAGAACAGCCGATCAGTGAGCGAGAGTGGCAGAACAGCCGATCAGTGAGCGAGAGTGGCAAAACAGTCAATCAGTGAGCGAGAGTGGCAAAACAGCCGATCAGTGAGCGAGAGTGGCAAAACAGCCGATCAGTGAGCGAGAGTGGCAAAACAGCCGATCAGTGAGCGAGAGTGGCAAAACAGCCGATCAGTGAGCGAAAGTGGCAAAACAGCCGATCAGAGCGCCAGCGGTTTTTATATATCATGGTTTGTCAGTCAGTAGGTTAGTTATTCAGCAAAATAACTCGAAAAGTTCGCTACAGATTCTGATGAAATTTGGTGGATGGTCAGGGATTCACAAAAGGAACCATCCAAAACATTTTGGAGGTTGTTTGTTATCTAGTTTGGAAATTACAACCAAAAAGATAGCGATATCTGTTATGTAGTTTGAGAATTGGAAGCACAGAGATTTATTGACATCACGAAGTTAATGACGTCACACTATTGATGACGCGGGCGTATGCGTTCCGCACTCAGATGTGCTTTTAGCCAAGAAAATGAACTTAACTTCGTAGGGTCAGGCCTGGCTAGCAGAACATGCTGCCTTTATTAGTTGTACAGGCCTGGCTAGCAGAACATGCTGCCTGTATTAGTTGTACAGGCCTGGCTAGCAGATCATGCTGCCGTCATTATTTATACAGGCCTGGCTAGCAGATCATGCTGCCGTCATTATTTATACAGGCCTGGCTAGCAGATCATGCTGCCGTCATTATTTATACAGGCCTGGCTAGCAGATCATGCTGCCGTCATTATTTATACAGGCCTGGCTAGCAGAACATGCTGCCTTTATTAGTTGTACAGGCCTGGCTAGCAGAACATGCTGCCTTTATTAGTTGTACAGGCCTGGCTAGCAGAACATGCTGCCTTTATTAGTTGTACAGGCCTGGCTAGCAGAACATGCTGCCTTTATTAGTTATACAGGCCTGGCTAGCAGAACATGCTGCCTTTATTAGTTATACAGGCCTGGCTAGCAGAACATGCTGCCTTTATTAGTTATACAGGCCTGGCTAGCAGAACATGCTGCCTTTATTAGTTACACAGGCCTGGCTAGCAGAACATGCTGCCTTTATTAGTTACACAGGCCTGGCTAGCAGAACATGCTGCCTTTATTAGTTACACAGGCCTGGCTAGCAGAACATCCTGCCTGAATTACACAGGCCTTGGAAGAGAAATGTTGGCTCCCTTGGCGGAGGTTTGCGCTCTCAGAGTGCTCTCGTCTGCCATGCGCTGCTGCTGCGCGGAGTTGCTCTGTAGCGATAGCATCATCCCCTATATAGCAGGGGCGCGTTACAGATAGAAGCCATGGAGCGGTACGTGAGCGAGGCGCACGCAAATCAGTCAGTGAAAGAGGCAAAATAGCCAGTCAGTGAGCGAGAGTGGCAAAACAGTCAGTCAGTAAGCACGAGTGGCAAAACAGCCAGTCAGTCAGCAAGAGTGGCAAAACAGTCAGTCAGTCAGCAAGAGTGGCAAAACAGCCAGTCAGTGAGTGAGAGTGGCAAAACAGCCAGTCAGTGAGTGAGAGTGGCAAAACAGCCAGTCAGTGAGTGAGAGTGGCAAAACAGCCAGTCAGTGAGTGAGAGTGGCAAAACAGCCAGTCAGTGAGTGAGAGTGGCAAAACAGCCAGTCAGTGAGTGAGAGTGGCAAAACAGCCAGTCAGTGAGTGAGAGTGGCAAAACAGCCAGTCAGTGAGCGAGAGTGGCAAAACAGCCAGTCAGTGAGTGAGAGTGGCAAAACAGCCAGTCAGTGAGTGAGAGTGGCAAAACAGCCAGTCAGTGAGCAAGATTGGCTAAACATCCAGTCAGTCAGCAAGAGTGACAAAACAGCCAGTCAGTGAGTGAAAGTGGCTAAACAGCCAGTCAGTGAGTGAGAGTAGCAAAACAGCCAGTCAGTCAGCAAGAGTGGCAAAACAGCCAGTCAGTGAGTGAGAGTGGCAAAACAGCCAGTCAGTGAGTGAGAGTGGCAAAACAGCCAGTCAGTCAGCAAGAGTGGCAAAACAGCCAGTCAGTGAGTGAGAGTGGCAAAACAGCCAGTCAGTGAGTGAGAGTGGCAAAACAGCCAGTCAGTGAGCGAGAGTGGCAAAACAGCCAGTCAGTCAGCAAGAGTGGCAAAACAGCCAGTCAGTGAGTGAGAGTGGCAAAACAGCCAGTCAGTGAGCGAGAGTGGCAAAACAGCCAGTCAGTGAGTGAGAGTGGCAAAACAGCCAGTCAGTGAGTGAGAGTGGCAAAACAGCCAGTCAGTGAGTGAGAGTGGCAAAACAGCCAGTCAGTCAGCAAGAGTGGCAAAACAGCCAGTCAGTGAGTGAGAGTGGCAAAACAGCCAGTCAGTGAGCGAGAGTGGCAAAACAGCCAGTCAGTGAGTGAGAGTGGCAAAACAGCCAGTCAGTGAGTGAGAGTGGCAAAACAGCCAGTCAGTCAGCAAGAGTGGCTAAACAGCCAGTCAGTGAGTGAGAGTGGCAAAACAGCCAGTCAGTGAGTGAGAGTGGCAAAACGTGATCGGCGCATGGTCATCCTAAACAACAAAATTCGGATTACGTGACGACACGGTGCGTCACGTGTCGATCTTGAATGCGCACCAGGGCATTGGCGTGTAAGCACGTGACTGGACCCATCTTGGATTCACGTGACAGGACCCATCTTGGATTATAGTATTAAAATCTACAAAAGCGCGAGTCTCTTCCGAGAGCGGAAATACACAAGATGACGACATTTAGATGGAAAAAAGCGACTTCTCTTTCTGATCTCCCAAAGATGATCTTTTACAGAAATTGAGGACGATAAAGTGTTGCAGGATCAAAGAATCGAACTTCGGTCACTAATGCTATGATACCACCGATAACACTACTACCAGTAACAACACAACACTACCACCATTACACCACCGCAGGTAACATCAGTCACCACCACCATTACCACCACACGTAACATCACGATCCTACCACCATTAGCATCACTATCAGTAATATCATAGTCACTACTGCTTTACTAACATCGATAACTTCACTACCAGTAACATCACAGTACTGCTACCATTACACCACTGCAAGTAACATCACCGTCACTGCCTTCATTAGGCCAAAAAACGATTAGTTGTTTTAACGGTAAGCCGACCGACTGTACTGTTTCTGCCGACCCTAAACTGTTTTCTCGATCGTGAAAAAAGATGACAGTAAAGAACAAACTGCATGCTGTCCCATCTTCCCTGCCCTACAGTCAGTGTGCCGTCCCATCTTCCCTGCCTTGTGTGCCGTCCCATCTTCCCTGCCTTGTGTGCCGTCCCATCTTCCCTGCCTTGTGTGCCGTCCCATCTTCCCTGCCTTGTGTGCTGTCCCATCTTCCCTGCCCTGTGTGCTGTCCCATCTTCCCTGCCTTGTGTGCCGTCCCATCTTCCCTGCCTTGTGTGCCGTCCCATCTTCCCTGCCCTGCATGCTGTCCCATCTTCCCTGCCCTGCATGCTGTCCCATCTTCCCTGCCCTGTGTGCCGTCCCATCTTCCCTGCCTTGTGTGCCGTCCCATCTTCCCTGCCCTGCATGCTATCCCATCTTCCCTGCCCTGCATGCTATCCCATCTTCCCTGCCCTGCATGCTATCCCATCTTCCCTGCCTTGTATGCTATCCCATCTTCCCTGCCCTGCATGCTATCCCATCTTCCCTGCCCTGCATGCTGTCCCATCTTCCCTGCCCTACAGTCATTGGGGAATCCATGCATACGTTCGAAAAAGCGTTTTCAGCGAAAGAAAAACTTGATTTAAGTTTAATCTGGCTTCCATTAAAACAAAGATTTTAAGAAAAAAGTTCACGCCGACCTACCGACCCTATCTTTTTTTTATAGCCATGGTACCGTAACCAAAACTATTTTTTTGTTTGACCTTAACACACTACCAGTAACATCACAGTGAACACCGCTATACTAAACACCATTACACCACTGCAAGTAACATGTCATCACCACTAAACTACCACCATTATTATCACTCACAGTAACATCACAGTTACCAGCGCTATACTACCACCATAACACCACTGCAAATAACATCACAGTCACCACTAAACTACCACCATTGATACCACTCCCAGTAACATCAGTCACCAGCATTATACTACCACCATTACACCACTATGAGTAACACTGCAGTAACCACCACAACCAACAACAACAACAACAACAACAATCACCACCACTGCTACTGCTGCAATAAATCCACTGTGCTGCTGACACCATCGCACCATTGCCAAGAGCATCAACAGCATTAAATTCACTAGCAACTGCTCAACCATCACCACGTGTCGCCATCACAAACGAAGATGCTGATGAAATAACCCAGTTTTCTATTGCGTGTTCACTCATACAGGAATCCACTCAGAGGTCAACGAACTACACAAGGAGCTGGGAGCATTTTGACTTAACGTCATTCGAAGTCATGCGACGCAGCAACAGAGGTCGGACGCGAAGGAGTTTCAGTGGATGACTGATTGTCTGGAGTAAGTTTCATACTACGAACCGCGTCGGGAGGTAATGGATCCCAGCCCGAATGATTACCTGAGACATCAATTAACCCCAACCCGCGGGGCCAACACGCACCCATTTGAACAGGCGACCCATGGAGCGCTCATAAAACAGCGGTTGAGAACTTGGAGATTACTCAAGTCCAGGGTTACATTCCGTCAGCACTGCAGGAGTCACCTTGCCGCCCTGTTTTGTGCGTATGTCCGTATACTACACATGCGTTCACAAGAAACACGCATGCATGCACACACACATGCATATATGAGAGCACGCACATGCACGCACACACACGCGCACATACACAATACACGTTCGCTCGCGCGACACAATCACACATCATGACGATCCACTGATTTCGACGAAGACGTCAATGGCGCAGAAGATGAAGACGCATCCCGAGCTCAGCTGCGCAGTCAGTGGCAACAAGGACAACGGGCTGCATCCAAATCAATGGCCGCTGCATCTTTTGTTGTCAAGGGCAACCACGCCTTGATCTTGACTTCCTCTCTGTTTGCTGCACTGGAGGAAGAACGGCCGTGTTGTTTTTTCTCTCTGCATGTCTTGATGCCCGCATGCTCTCAAGGCAGTCTATCTTCCACTCTCTTCGTCTATGGAACGCGCACTCGCACGCACATAGGCCTGCATGAACGACGCACAAATGCACACACGAGCGCACATAGGCCTACATGAACGACGCACAAATGCACACACGCGCGCACATAGGCCTACATGAACGACGCACAAATGCACACACGCGCGCACATAGGCCTACATGAACGACGCACAAATGCACACACGCGCGCACATAGGCCTACATGAACGACGCACAAATGCACACACGCGCGCACATAGGCCTACATGAACGACGCACAAATGCACACACGCGCGCACATAGGCCTACATGAACGACGCACAAATGCACACACGCGCGCACATAGGCCTACATGAACGACGCACAAATGCATACACGCGCGCACATAGGCCTACATGAACGACGCACAAATGCACACGCGCGCGCACATAGGCCTACATGAACGACGCACAAATGCACACGCGCGCGCACATAGGCCTACATGAACAACGTACAAATGCACACACGCGCACACACAACATCACGCAGACATGGGCAGAATGACGCGAACGCAAACCAAAATGTAACTATGAGTGCATGGACCCATTTGTCTTCTATGCCTTTGCCCCTCTCCAATATCATCCCCTCTTGACCCCACAAGCAGTGGCACGGACTCGCACGCACGTGCACGCGCGTGCGCACACACACACGCACGCGGTCACACACACAAGCACATTCCCGCACGCACGCACACACACTCACACGCGCGCACACACATACACACACACGCACAAGCATACACACACACACATGCACAAACACACACACATACACACACACATGCACAAACACACACATACACGCACATACACGCACGCACGCACGCACACACACACACACACAAACACACGCGCGGGCACTCACACACGCACGCGCGCAAAGGAGGTACAGATAAACACGACAGACGTACAGAGGTAGGGGCTGCCCTGCAATGCATGGAAATGGAGTGTCAAGATGCGTTCAACCATTGTGACGTAAAAGGAAACAATACACACACACACACCAGAAGAAAAATTGTCAGCTGAAACTTCCATTCATGTCTCACCTGCACGTGATTTCCGCCCAGTCTCGATTCACACAACTCGTTCGACTTCACGAACACGCAACAGGCTGGACCCACCAACGTCTTCCTATGGAGTTGTGGCAAGGTTGTACATGCACCACCTCGTCACACACAATGTGTGCTCCTTGCGCTTCTTCATTCATTCAACTTCACAGCAGTCAAACTCCATCCAACCCCCCAACCCCCCCTCCGTGCCCCTGCCCCCTTCATGGACGACAGCCTGTCACTGCTGCAGGAGTTGTTGCCTAGTCCCAGTGTACGTGTCTGCTGTCTCAAGATAGGGAGACGCGAGAAGGAGTGGGGTGGGGGTGGGGATGG
>JAWQFJ010012201.1:35000-42500 GCA_034096865.1 Theodoxus fluviatilis
CAGACAGACAGACAGACAGACAGACAGACAGACAGACAGGCAGGCAGGCAGGCAGGCAGGCAGGCAGGCAGACAGGCAGACAGGCGGGCTGATACACAGACAGACAGACAGACAGACACACACACACACAGAGAGAAATGCGGACAGATCGACACACGGATACATGGAGACCGACACACATAAACTGACCAACACACAAACACATAGACTGACAAACACATCAACACACAGGCAGACACTCAGTCCTATTTCCTGATTAATGAATGAGGAAGTCCACTCATAGCCTATATACTTGTCTGAAGAAAATCGTGCGAGATATTCCCATAATACTCCCATGCTGATCAATCGTCAACAATCTTCGCTTCACAAGTATTTCACTCTCCCACAAACCTGCACTTTCTCTTTCCGAGGAGAGAGAGAGAGAGAGAGAGAGAGAGAGAGAGAGAGAGAGAGAGAGAGAGAGAGAGAGAGAGAGAGAGAGAGAGAGGACTATACACGCATACACTTACCTACCCACACCTCTGTTAGGAACTTCCACTACGTGGGGGGCTGGAGCCGGGTATCTCCCGCCAGTCTACCCGTATCCCGTTTTGCCCAGCTCGCCCACCCCGACAGCGCCCAGATCAAAGACGACTCGCCGCCGTCACCCACCCACCCCGCCAGATTACAGGTAAGCGCACAGGTAAAGTCCGGGTAGCCAGGTAGCGAGGGTCGGTAGATTGGCAGCGGCCAAAGAAGGTGGGGAGGGGAGGCAGGCAGCACTTGGGGAGCAGTTCCCACGTCGATGGCAATCACAGCCTGTAGCGCTCGGTGAGCAGAGGATGACAAAAAAGCCACCAACAAAGGGGCGGGCGCTGCCCTGTAAACGTGCGGCCCACTCCGACCATCAACGCCGACGCGTGAAAAGGCCGCGCCTGGTGGAGGGGCGTATTATGCCCGTCATAATATCATTAGCGCGGCCATTGTGCCCGCCGGACCCCCCGGAGCTCCCGCTTCCACCCTCGACTCGGTGGGGGGCCGCCTTGACCCCCGCCTAACCCCCTGCCCCAGGAGGCCAAGACTGTCTCCCACCCCGTGCCTCCTGCAGGCAGGGGCTCCGCGTGTCAGGGGTTTCCAGTGTAGTGGTCTCACCTGTGTGAAAGTTTCTGGTACGACAAGTTTAATGTTTTCACGCCAGCACTATCCACTGTTTGGTGTTGTCCGACCAGGACTCGCTAGTCTTAGACCTACATGTGTGTGTCCAGTTCAGACCTACCAAGCGTTTGCTGGTTCCAGTGCACCAAGTGGTCAATAGGTCGAGCGAGCTTTTGATATTTTCAGTGAAAGTTAGGATGTGTCCAGCGTTTGCCTACCGAGCTTTCGAAATGATTAGCAAAAAAAGATTATATTTTCCATTTTGGATTTCCAAATGGTTGATGTTTCACCACAACAGCTTAATATTTCCTATGGAGACCTATCACGTGTTTGCTGTTTCTACTTCAAGCTTCATGGTTTCCGTCGCTTTGTGTCCACGTCTTACTGGCGGTGGCTCTCTTGCATTACGTATCACAAACTCATCTATTTAAGATCGAATTCGTTGTCGTTGCGAACCAAGCATCTACACGACAGGAATTCTCGCGACCAAGAAAAGACGGACAGAAAGACAAAAGCCATAAACACGAGAAACAATATCGTTTGCTTCAAGATAAATGGTACAACGATTCAGATGGGCTAGTAAAAGCCTGGCGGGCTAGGACATTTTACGTGCAACAAGCCCGGCGCGACAGTAAACCAAGAACCTTTTGAATACCCCTGCTTTATATTTTACCAAAAGAAAAATCATGTCAACAAAAACATGTTACCATGGCAACTACGTCCTGTAGAGCTGGTGTTGGGTCTCAAATCAGCAATGGATCCTCTGAAAGCTGAACAAGAAGGGCAAAGCCCATACGACTCACATGCTTGACCTTGACCTTTATATGACCTTGACTTTCAGGTGACCTTCAAGGTCAAACAACTAAACCTACCAATGACATCATACACAAAGAAATGCTTTACACATTTTTCCTACCAAAATACATGTGACCTTGACCCAAGGTCAAGGTCATCCAAGGTCATGCAACACAAAGCTGTTAATTCAAGACATAGGAAGCACAATATTGGCACTTTCTACCATGAGATATAGTCACTTTTAGTGGTTCACTACCCCATTTTGGTCACATTTCATAAGGGTCAAAGTGACCTTGACCTTGATGATATGTAACCAAATGTGTCTCATGATGAAAGTATAACATGTGCCCCACATAATTATTAAGTTTGAAACAGTTATCTTCCATAGTTCAGGGTCAAGGTCACTTCAAAATATGTATACAATCCAACTTTGAAGAGCTCCTGTGACCTTGACGCAAGGTCAACCAAACTGGTATCAAAAGATAGGGCTTGCTTTGACCTATATACCACTTGTAGCTAAGGTCGCCATTCTCAATAACATGGGAGAAAATTGGGAAAATGTGAAAAATGACTGTTTTTGAGACCACATTTATGGCTCCTGTGACCTTGACCTTGAAGCAAGGTCAAGTCACTATGTATGTTTTTTGAGGCCTTGTCATCATACACCATCATGCCACATTTGGTGTTGATAGACTTAATAGTCTCCGAGAAAAATTCAACGTTTAAGTTTTTTACGGACGCCCGGACGGACGCCCGGACGCCCGGACGCCCGGACGGACGCCCGGACGGACGGACGACACGGCTCAGTACATAGACTCACTTTTGCTTCGCATGTGAGTCAAAAACTCACCCCCCACAGTCCAACCGGAGCATCTCAATGAACCCTTAGCCTTTTCAGATCCCCTGGAAAGTGTTTTACCTTTGGCCTGTGTACAGGTGTGTTGCTGGAGATGCCCCGGAATACCTGTGTGACCTACTGGAGTATAGACCAAATCCCATACCGAAGTATGGCGACAAGTCGTTCTCCATTGCAGGCCCCATAATTCAGAATAAAGAGCAAGAAGAGTTGCGAAAGTCGCCCTCCCCGATAAAGTTCAATACGAGACTTAAAACCCGACTTTTCTGGCTATGACCGATATATAATAATAATAATAATAATAATAATAATAATAGTTTATTCATATGCACATACTTTCCCTTCCCTTGACAGGCAAGCTCATGGCTTTTACAATCCAAAAAATCAACACTCATAGTCATACAACCACTCAACACCACATTCCTACAAAAACTCACACACTACACACATAAACAAACAAACAAAACCTAAGATCCAATAGAACAAATAGAACAAACTATACAATATACACAGCACTTGCAGGCCAGGTCAAGTAAGGCGAAGCAGCTCAGCGGGAAAGGCGGATCGGAAGAGGTGGGTCTTTAGAGCACTTAGTGTCAGAATGACGGACTGCGAGGAAGACTATTCCAGGTTACAGGTCCAATATAGGAGAAGGCACGCTGTCCTTGAGTTTTCTTATTACGGCGGGGGACCTTAAGCATTCTAGAGTCAGCAGCTGAGCGTAGAGATCTGGAGGGCGTGTAGACTGCAAGAATTTCTGTAAGAGCGTGTGGTGCGGTGTTGTCGATGGTCTTGAAGCACAAAGTAGCAAGTTTATAATCTATCCTCTGAGAGATGGGGAGCCAGTGAAGTGTATGTAGGAGTGATGAGACATGGGTACGCTTGGGACATCGAAAAACTACCCTAGCAGCACAATTCTAAACTTTCTGGAGTTTATTAAGCAGAGTGTCAGGGATGCCAGCGAGAAGAGAGTTTCCATAGTCGAGACGAGACAGAACAAGTGATGTGATCAACGTTTTGGTGGCCTGCTGAGAAAGATAATGCCGAATGGTACTAATTTTCCTTAGCTCGTTATATGCTAACTGACAGACTTTGTTGACATGAGATCTCCTTGACAGATCATCGTCAAATATGACGCCTAAATTTCTAACAGACTGAGAGAAGACGATGTCACTGTGACCAATTGTTAGCTTGAGGGCCTGATCCGCTTTGCCTCCGCCGCCTACCAGGAGTGCTTAAGATTTTGAGTCAGTGAGTTGGAGCTTGTTCCTGGTCATCCACCGTTTCACGCCAGAGATAGTGTTCGCTGGTAGAAAGAAGAGAGTGGATTTGACTGGGATGGACGGAGTTGTAGAGCTGGATATCATCAGCAAATTCACTGTGAGAGACTGGATGACTGTCAATTACATTGACATATACATTACATATACATATACATTACAATTACATATACATTACATATACATATACATTACAATTACATATACATTACATATACATATACACTACAATTACATATATGTGGCGCGTACAGCATGCCCGAGTGACGTGTACTTTTTTGCGCAGTATACTTACATACATATATACCCAGTTGTTGCTTTCTCAAGTTCCGCAACAGTCACTCTACAGAGAGACTCTAACGACTCCAACTACTAAGTGCGTTAAGGAAAACTAGGGAGGCTGGCTCGAGTATCCTTATTCCTTCAGTCTGTCAAAAGACAAAACAAGTTCCACTGATGCATCCGAGAGGACATCAAGTTTGATGGGCACATCAATGCACAAAGACAGACGGGGGAACAAGGAGACGACGTGGGCACCCTTAACAGCGCAAAAAGCCTTCGTGCGCGCGCCCAGACCAATGTCAGGACTTTTCCCATGTGTACCAATAAACATTGCACCTTTTCCCGACACTAATCGGGTTTATGATTTAGTCATTACCTGCAGTAATGCTGTCACTAGCCTCCACAGATGAAGAGCATGGTGTTCTCCTTTCATCACAAAATCAACCCCAAGACTTGCCAGTAAGTCCAGAGCTATTCTGCTCCATTCAGGGCATCCCCTCCACGGCGCACTGATGGAGCTTCGTATCATACGGAATGGAAGATTTATCATGTTTTCGTGCCGAACAGAGAGTTTTCGGCATTCTTTCATTCCTTCAGCTGTCAGATATTTTAACAGCAACCGAGCCATTGTTCTGAACACAGACTATCAGTGATGCTTTTTTAACAGAACTTCTTTATGTTATATTAAGGTCATGGTGGATTTATTTGTGGTCATTTTGGTATTGTGTGTGTCGGTGTTGACACTAGTATGTATAATTATCTAGCTTAGTATGAATGTATGTATGTATGTATGTGTTGGTGTGTCATGCTGTGTGCAAGTATAAGGGCATTGTAGTCATACATATTAATTGATTTCATTAGCATTGTTTTCTGAGTTTTATTATAACTTGTATAATCATTAATGACCCATGTATGCTGTTGACCAATTTAATTTCCTTATGGATTAATAAAACGATATGAGTTATGTGATGAGTTATGAGTTAAGAACTGGATTCGATTCCACAGCAAAACAACAACACTTAATATCTTTCTCGAACAATCGGTCACCTTAGCCCCCAACCATCATCCGTCACCCAACACAACAACTGGGCAACAGATATCCGGCAATGTAAACTTTAACCAGAGACCACTGGCACAGACAGAAAATCAAAGAGTACGTCAGCTGTCTTATAAATCAAAAGAGTGACGTTGAAAAGAAAAGAAGTTTAAGCCGAGGAAGGCCTGGTCTCAAAAAACGAGGCTTCAGACTTCAGTCCTACTGCAAAGGCGGTGTGTCTGCAAGCTATGGAGCGTAAGAGCCAGCACTCTCAGCTCGATACTGTCCCAACCAAAACCTCGGGGCCTCTGGTGTCAGCATGCGCCATTTGTCTTTCTTAAAACCCCACGCTTTCGCAATCTGGACAATAACGGCTGTGACGTCAACACAGGGGCGGGCCGTCAGCGAAAGACGGAACAAATGGGGCCGACAGGAAGACAGAAAACAGGCACAAGAGAAAAGAAAGGGTGAAGAAAAAAGATGCCCAAGTAGGAGCAGGGGCAGGCACTGCGCGACAATCACACTGCACAGAGCTTGAGAGCTGTCAAGTCCGCACAAGGCAATGCAGACATGACGAAACGGCCAAACATAGCAGGACGACAAGACAAGGACATCTGGACTGGACAATGCAATGCTATGCTCAGACAGCAACAACACAATGCAAGGCAATGCAGGGCAAAGCAAGGCTAGAGCAGACCAAGGGAATGCCATACAAGATTAGGCACGGTTAGGCGCGACTGTACAAATGGGAAGGCGGACCGAGGACAGCCTTGCCGAAGACATACACAAAGCAAATCTTACCACACAAAACGTCAGTCAAAGGACATGGCAATGCAATGCATGAAAAAGATAGACAAGAAGGAGGCAAACAAGAAGGGCAAAGCCCATACGACTCACATGGTTGACCTTGACCTTTGCATGACCTTGACCTTCAGGTGACCTTCAAGGTCAAGGCCAAACAACTAAACCTAGCAATGACATCATACACTAAGAACTGCTTTACACATTTTCCTATCAAAATACTTGTGGCCTTGACCCAAGGTCAAGGTCATCCAAGGTCATGCAACACAAAGCTGTTAATTCAAGACATAGGAAGCACAATGGTAATTATTGGCACTTTCTACCATGAGATATGGTCATTTTAGTGGTTCACTACTCCATTTTGATCACATTTCATAAGGGTCAAAGTGACCTTGACCTTGATGATATGTGACCAAATGTGATGAAAGTATAACATGTGTACTACAATTTTATGAAGTTTGGAAGAGTTATCTTCCATAGTTCAGGGTCAAGGTCACTTCAAAATATGTGTACAATCCAACTTTGAAGAGCTCCTGTGACCTTGACCTTGAAGCAAGGTCAAGTTACTGAGTATGGTTTTTGTCGCCTTGTCATCCTACACCATCATGCCAAATTGGGTGTTGATAGACTTAATAGTCTCCGAGAAAAATCCAACGTTAAAGTTTTTTTACGGATTACAGGCCTCCCGGTCGGACGCCCGGACGGACGACATGGGTGACCTAGTATGAAAGTATAACATGTGTACTACAATGTTATGAAGTTTGGAATAGTTATCTTCCATAGTTCAAGGTCAAGGTCACTTCAAAATATGTATGCAAACCAACTTTAAAGAGCTCCTGTGACCTTGACCTTGAAACAAGGTCAATCAAACGTATCAAAAGATAGGGATTATTTTGTCCTATACACCATATATAGGTCAGGTATCCAATTTAAAAAACTTCAGAGAAAATTGGGAAAATGTGAAAAATGGCTGTTTTTTAGGCAACATTTACGGCCCCTGCGACCTTGACCTTGAAGCAAGGTCAAGTCACTGTGTATGTTTTTGTACGCCTTGTCATCTGACACCATCATGCCAAATTGGGTGTTGATAGACTTAATAGTCTCCGAGAAAAATCCAACGTTAAAGTTTTTTTACGGACGCCCGGACAGATGAAAAGAGTGAGTACATAGACTCACTTTTGCTTCGCATGTGAGTAAAATAAAACAGGCAAGGCAAAAGATGAGTGGCGTTTATTGGAATCAAAAGTAGTTGTGAGCACCTGGATAATGGGCAAGATAGCTCGAGTGAAACCTTTTTCTGTCGAATCCACCCACCC
>JAWQFJ010012202.1:0-45000 GCA_034096865.1 Theodoxus fluviatilis
GGAGGGAGGGAGGGAGGGAGGGAGGGAGGGAGGGAGGGGGGAAGGAAGGGAGGGAGGGGGGGAGGGAGGGAGGGAGGGAGGGAGGGGGGAAGGGAGGGAGGGACTACGATTTGTTGGATATGAATTGATGGATAAATGGACAGGTGGATGGATAAGTAGATGGACGGATGGATGGTTAAATGAGTGGATAGATGGGATGAATAGGTGGGTAGATGGATGACAAGATGGAAAGGTTAATGGGTGGGTGGGTAGATGGATGGATGAGTTGGTGGGTAGATGGATGGATGAGTTGGTGGGTAGATGGATGGATGAGTTGGTGGGTAGATGGATGGATGAGTTGGTGGGTAGATGGATGGATGAGTTGGTGGGTAGATGGATGGATGAGTTGGTGGGTAGATGGATGGATGGGTTGGTGGGTAGACGGATGGATGAGTTGGTGGGTAGATGGATGGATGAGTTGGTGGGTAGATGGATGGATGAGTTGGTGGGTAGATGGATGGATGAGTTGGTGGGTAGATGGATGGATGAGTTGGTGGGTAGATGGATGGATGAGTTGGTGGGTAGATGGATGGATGAGTTGGTGGGTAGATGGATGGATGGACAAGCCATGTAGTGTCAAAATGGATGGACAAATGGATGGATGAGATTTGACAGCCTTACAGCCTTTGCAGACAATGCAGGGTGGCCAGCAGCACAGCCTGTATGCAGAGTGGTTCCCTGCAGAGACGGGAGCTCACCTCATGAGGAAGTAGTAGATGATGGTGGAGGTGAAGCCCAGCATGGGAATGTAGAGGTAGAAAAGCTTGACAAAGAAGGCCAAAACCACCACCAGGTCCTGAAACAGACAACCACATGCAACTCCACGTCTCATTCTCAGAGGCAAAAACCACACGCAACTCCACGTCTCATTCTCACACACGCAAAACCACACGCAACTCCACGTCTCATTCTCACACACGCAAAACCACACGCAACTCCACGTCTCATTCTCACACACGCAAAACCACACGCAACTCCACGTCTCATTCTCACACACGCAAAACCACACGCAACTCCACATCTCATTCTCACAGAGGTAAACAGGTCAATGGTGCATACACAGGGTGAAAGTGCATGACAGAACAAGTCGTCTGCATCCTACACTGTGTAACTTCTGAATACACAAACAAATTCTCTGAATGAAAAAAGCAACCCCCCCAAAAAGCACAGGTAGACCATTACAAATACGATGAGCTGCAGAATTATCACAATAAAAATGAAGAAGGGCAAAGCCCATACGACTCACATGCTTGACCTTGACCTTTATATGACCTTGACCTTCAGGTGACCTTCAAGGTCAAGGTCAAACAACTAAACCTACCAATGACATCATACACAAAGAAATGCTTTACACATTTTTCCTACCAAAATACATGTGACCTTGACCCAAGGTCAAGGTCATCCAAGGTCATCCAACACAAAGCTGTTAATTCAAGACATAGGAAGCACAATGGTCAGACCTGTTTACCCCTAAAACTTTGCATGTGTAGTTTGTGGGAGCAAAAGTGAAGAAATGTGTAGTTTTGTAATAGAATGTGTAGAATTTCCGGGGTCGGCTCTCTATTGTGGGGAGGGGGGGGGGGGGGCTGGCTATTGCGGGATTTTTTTTATTCCAAAAGTTCTTAAGGCCATTTTGATTCTTTTCTCCTAAAAACGCCTAAAAAACCATAATTTTTGTTACTTTTTTTTCTTTTCTTTTTTCTATTGCGGGGGACCGCTATTGCGGGATTTTTTGGGTCAAAAGTTCTTAAGGCCATTTTGATTCTTTTGTCCTAAAATGCCTTAAAAAATTTTTTTACTTAAAAAGAAATTTTTTTTTTCGGGTTTTACCGATAGCGCTCAGCCTAGGCCGCACCCACCACCCCACCTGACTGACTTAGCCTGTCCGGGGAGTTTTACCTAAACCTGGACGCGTTACTTTTTGTCACGTTTGTGTCCAACATCAGCGTCGGGCCCTGGAGTTAGGGCGTTGGGACCACCCGTTGAGAGTCAAACGTGGGATTGGGTTAGAATATAAAGCTTCACCCGTTATTGATAAAAACCGAAAAAATGTCTAAGTTTATTTTTAAGTAACACATTTTATGGTGTTTTTTTAGGCGTTTTAGGACAAAAGAATCAAAAGGGCCTTAAGAACTTTTGACCAAAAAATTCCCGCAATAGCGGCCTCTGCAATAGCGAACACATTCCGAATTTCTCGTCGCCCTATTACAAATACATAAACAATGTTTGCTTCTGTTTACTACATGTAGTGCACATTTATTCGTTGCTTCATGAAGTTCATCAATCAAGATCATTGACAAACTAACAAAGAAATCTACTAACACTCATATTTACAAGCATTTTTCACTAACATGTGGAACAGTCCATCACAAGAGACAGTCGGTGTAGATACACAAAACGCCTTTAAAAATTAATTGGACAAAGTCTTTCAGAATAAAATGTACTCCACTGACTGGAGTCTAGACTAATCAAGAAATACTAGGTGTTAGGCAAATTATCAGAGAGTGAAACCAGATAACCTCTAACCAAGACTGATCAAAATTTTAAAAAAGACGGCAATAGGCTGAAAGCCTACAATGCCTTTCTACTATAGTATACTAAGTAGACAACACACAAGGATTTAAGGGGGCACACGGCCTTTGCTACTTCGCTAAAAATCATCAAAAATCGAGTTTTGAGTTTAACACAGAAATGAAGTATGTAGAGTCTCCAGAACACTTGAGCGCGATCGATTTGCTAACTGTAGATTCCTTTATTTATTAATTAATTATTTGAGAGAGGTACCCAATATCGAAGTTTTGAAAAAGCACAACCTGGTTGTCAAAAATTGTAATTTAGAGTGCTTGGATACGAGGTCTTTCTCTCGGAAAAATGCCCGATGTTTGGTATTGCGGAAAGCCCAATCATGTAGCCTTCCGCTGAGCCTATTTCCGGCGCAGAGGATACAAATGAACTAGAGGCAAAAATCTGAACCCAGCGCAGACCAATGAAAATCAGGGAAAGAGACGACCGTTTCGTTCCTTGCCTCTCATTGGCCAGCTTGTTATGAGGTCAGCGCGTGATCATGGCCGAAGCTGAGCGAGGCTTGCCAACGCGACTACGGGAATACCCGTCTGTCAGCGTCGCCAACTTTCAGATTTTACTACTGTTACCCACAAACTTTCAGTGTTCACAATAATATGTCAAAAACAAGCAATTACGGGAGACGAAGGGAAAACTTCCTAGCGATTAAAATTCTGCACACAAACTCGTAAATCATTCACTTACCAAAGACAAACACTGAACAAGAAGGGCAAAGCCCATACGACTCACATGATTGATCTTGACCTTTACATGACCTTGACCTTCAGGTGACCTTCAAGGTCAAGGTCAAACAACTAAACCTAGCAATGACATCATACACTAAACTAAGGAATGCTTTACACATTTTTCCTACCAAAATACATGTGGCCTTGACCCAAGGTCAAGGTCATCCGAGGTCATGCAACACAAAGCTGTTAATTCAAGACATAGGAAGCACAATGGTGCTTATTGGCACTTTCTACCATGAGATATGGTCACTTTTAGTGGTTCACTGCCCCATTTTGGTCACATTTCATTAGGGTCAAAGTGACCTTGACCTTGATGATATGTGACCAAATGTGTCTCATGATGAAAGTATAACATGTGCCCCACATAATTATTAAGTTTGAAACAGTTATCTTCCATAGTTCAGGGTCAAGGTCACTTCAAAATATGTATACAATCCAACTTTAAAGAGCTCCTGTGACCTTGACCTTGAAGCAAGGTCAACCAAACTGGTATCAAAAAATAGGGCTTACTTTGCCCTATATATCATGTATAGGTGAGGTATCCAATCTCAAAAACTTCAGAGAAAATTGGGAAAATGTGAAAAATGGCTGTTTTTTAGACAGCATTTATGGCCCCTGCGACCTTGACCTTGAAGCAAGGTCAAGTCACTATGTATGTTTTTTGAGGCCTTGTCATCATACACCATCATGCCAAATTGGGTGTTGATAGACTTAATAGTCTCCGAGAAAAATCCAACGTTAAAGTTTTCGGACGTCCGGACGGACGGACGACACGGGTGAGTACATAGACTTACTTTTGCTTCGCATGTGAGTCAAAAATGCGTGCGTGAGTCGCTTTGTGGAACGTTGGCTTGATGAACATTGCTGACAGACACCACAAAACTATCAAAAGGCGCAAAAACGAAGAAAGTTATCACTCTCTACGAGGTATCTCAATCCCTTTCCTACATTCAAACGAGTTGAAGAGCTTGAAACGTCACGTCCAGGCCAATGCTCGGAGATTTCCGTGAAAAACGAAAGTTGCCGAACAGGTGATTTGGAGTGCTCTTCGTTCAGCCATTGTCTCGAAAAGCGCACGTGGGTTGGCAGTAAAACAGGTTGACAACGTGAAGTGTAGGGAGGAAGGATGACGTAATATCTTGGCGCGAAGAATGACGCCACTTCTGGCACGGAAGAGTGACGTAATCCTCGGGGCTGCACATGCTGCACGCAGCAAACGACTTCCGCCCGAAAACATGGATCGGAAAAAAAATCTGTCAAGCGAGATGATGAAAATTGCGGATTGTGAAATGCGTAGCCGAAACAATACCGTTTGCGTAGGAAACAATAGACTTGCGTAGTTGCGTAGTATAGTATGCAAATGCGTAGTTTACTACGCTCAATGCGTAGAGTAAACAGGTCTGAATGGTGCTTATTGGCACTTTCTACCATGAGATATAGTCACTTTTAGTGGTTCACTACCCCATTTTGGTCACATTTCATAAGGGTCAAAGTGACCTTGACCTTGATGATATGTGACCAAATGTGTCTCATGATGAAAGTATAACATGTGCCCCACATAAATATTAAGTTTGAAACAGTTATCTTCCATAGTTCAGGGTCAAGGTCACTTCAAAATATGTATACAATCCAACTTTGAAGAGCTCCTGTGACCTTGACCTTGAAGCAAGGTCAACCAAACTGGTATCAAAAGATAGGGCTTGCTTTGACCTATATACCACTTGTAGCTAAGGTCGCCATTCTCAATAACTTGGGAGAAAATTGGGAAAATGTGAAAAATGACTGTTTTTGAGACCACATTTATGGCTCCTGTGACCTTGACCTTGAAGCAAGGTCAAGTCACTGTGTATGTTTTTTGAGGCCTTGTCATCATACACCATCATGCCACATTTGGTGTTGATAGACTTAATAGTCTCCGAGAAAAATCCAACGTTTAAGTTTTTTACGCCCGGACGGACGGACGCCTGGACGGACGGACGACACGGCTCAGTACATAGACTCACTTTTGCTTCGCATGTGAGTCAAAAAACAATGGTTCAGTGCCAATACTCACAGTCCAAGCGCGGCGAGTCCAGATGTGCCTGAAGAGCATGAACTGGAAGAAGACTGGGAAGAGGAGGGGGGGCCCCACTGCAAAGACAGGCAAAACCTTTGGTTTTGGGCGTCTCTCCGTCCTTTTGACACGTCACCACACCCCATCTTTGACACGTCACCCCACCACACCCCATCTTTGTCATGTCACCCCACCCCATCTTTGTCACGTCACCACAACACGTCTTCGTCACGTCACCACACCACATCTTTTGACCAGTCACCCCACCCCATCTTTGTCCCGTCACCCCACCCCACCCCATCTTTGTCACGTCACCCCACCCCATCTTTGTCACGTCACCACACCACATCTTTCACATCACCCCAAACCATCTTTGTCACGTCACCCACCCCATCTATGTCTCGTCACCCCACCCCATCTTTGTAACGTCACCACATCTCATCTTTGTCACGTCACCACACCCCCATCTTTGTCACGTCACCACACCCCATCTTTGTCACGTCACCACACCCCATCTTTGTCACGTCACCACACCCCCATCTTTGTCACGTCACCACATCTCATCTTTGTCACGTCACCACACCCCCATCTTTGTCATGTCACCACACCCCATCTTTGTAACGTCACTCCACCTCATCTTTTGTCACGTCACCACATCTCATCTTTGTCACGTCACCACATCTCATCTTTGTCACGTCACCACACCCCTATCTTTGTCACGTCACCACACCACATCTTTGTCAGGCCACCACACCACATCTTTGTCAGGTCACCACACCACATCTTTGTCACGTCACCACATCTCATCTTTGTCACGTCACCACATCTCATCTTTGTCACGTCACCACACCCCCATCTTTGTCACGTCACCACACCCCTATCTTTGTCACGTCACCACACCTCATCTTTGTCACGTCACCACACCCCATCTTTGTCACGTCACCACACCCCATCTTTGTAACGTCACTCCACCTCATCTTTTGTCACGTCACCACATCTCATCTTTGTCACGTCACCACATCTCATCTTTGTCACGTCACCACACCCCTATCTTTGTCACGTCACCACACCACATCTTTGTCAGGCCACCACACCACATCTTTGTCAGGTCACCACACCACATCTTTGTCACGTCACCACATCTCATCTTTGTCACGTCACCACATCTCATCTTTGTCACGTCACCACATCTCATCTTTGTCACGTCACCACACCCCTATCTTTGTCACGTCACCACACCTCATCTTTGTCACGTCACCACACCTCATCTTTGTCACGTCACCACATCTCATCTTTGTCACGTCACCACATCTCATCTTTGTCACGTCACCACATCTCATCTTTGTCATGTCACCACACCCCATCTTTGTAACGTCACTCCACCTCATCTTTTGTCACGTCACCACATCTCATCTTTGTCACGTCACCCCACCACATCTTTGTCACGTCACCACACCCCATCTTTGTCAGGTCACCACACCACATCTTTGTCATGTCACCACACCCCCATCTTTGTCACGTCACCACACCACATCTTTGTCACGTCACCACATCTCATCTTTGTCACGTCACCACATCTCATCTTTGTCACGTCACCACACCCCTATCTTTGTCACGTCACCACACCACATCTTTGTCAGGCCACCACACCACATCTTTGTCAGGTCACCACACCACATCTTTGTCACGTCACCCCACCACATCTTTGTCACGTCACCACACCCCATCTTTGTCAGGTCACCACACCACATCTTTGTCACCCCACCCCATCTTTGTCACGTCACCCCACCACATCTTTGTCACGTCACAACACCCCATCTTTGTCACGTCACCACACCCCATCTTTGTCACGTCACCCCACCCCATCTTTGTCACGTCACCACACCCCATCTTTGTCACGTCACCCCACCCCATCTTTGTCACGTCACCCCACCCCATCTTTGTCACGTCACCCCACCCCATCTTTGTCATGTCACCACACCACATCTTGCATGTTTTCCCTTTTTTGGGGAGGTTAAAGGGGGGTTAAAGGGGGTTGGGGGTTGGGAGTGGTTAGTTTTGTCTTTTTCTTGAAACATTTATTCATGGACAATTAGTTTCTGAGACTAAATTGACTTCATAATTCTAGCTGGTAATGAATGCACACAGGTGTAAGGATGAATGAAAGGAGAGAAAAAAGTCATAACCTGCTGCCCATCTGAAACTTAGGTATTCATTGAGACAGATCCCCATGTATCTTGCTTCTTTGCAAAATGCAGGATGAAATCATAAACAGGGAGGACACAAAATTAATCCTTACCCCAGCATCATAACTGGTACTTTTTGATCTATCATCGCTACAATACTCTTTTCTTTTGCACACGCCCTTCTAACTATCCAACAAAATATAGCAAAACCTATCTTTTTAAACACATATTTAACATAATTCCCCACTCAAAACTAGCAGCACATGTAGCCACTACCAGGGTAAGAGTTCAAACTTAAGTTATACATTTGTTAAATCTGCAAAACTGAAAGTGTACAGCAATCACTTCTCTGTTGATGTCTGCACCTTTATTATCTATCAAAAAATTTCTCCCATCTGTTATGATGCCAGTCATGCAGGCAAATATCTCAATCTCTCCATCTTTGCAGCCAAAGGAATCTGATGTTTGAATTAAGTGTGACTAACTGCTGACACAGACACACACACAAAGAAAGCGCACAATTTCCAAGGGAGATAAGTTGTGTCGACCTGTCCACACTGATGCAGTGACTTCCCCTTCCATTCTCATCCAGGTTGTAAGAGCCACACTAACTACATGCAGGTGAAGTGCAATCCACAGCTCCAGCATCTACATACAACTGGAATCTGAGAACAAATACAGGAATGGAATGGAATGGCGGGAGATTTATGGCTTATCAGCCTTCGCAGGCTATGTAAGGCTGTTAATCACTGAATCAACGAAACTCCTAAGTGCACGTCAAGTCACGACGATGTCCCTATTTATTCGCCTCTTACGAAACTTGTAGGGAGACACAATGGGTCTTTTCTGACCTCTAACCCACAGGAGGTCACAAATACAGGAAAACTAATGGTTGATACTTGGGACACATTTCTTAGTGAAGGTGTAGACTCATGCCTCCACAAAATATGTAGCTAGTATGTTCACATCTGACAAGAATTCAATATGAACACTAACAGTCAAAGTAGTGATTATAATAATGACATTATCATCACTATAATAGCTAGTATGTTCATGAATAGAATTCAATATGAACACAACAGTCAAATTAATGATGATTATAATAATGACATTATCGCCACCATAATAGGTAGTATGTTCACATTTGACGAATTCAATATGAACACAAATAGTCAAACTGATGATGATTGTAATAGTAACACTGACCAATGAGGTAACTATTTTCATTCAACTTTCTATAATTATCTAACCTTCTGTGGTCCATTCACGACCAAATCCTACAGTTCACAAACAAACCGTCCAAACACTGCGATGGTTCTGAGACCTGCCCTGGTCTCTCCTTCAAGACAGCTACTGCTACGGAGGGTGGGAAGCGAGACTAACAAATGTTTTTGTATCACATGATGTCACAACCATTGATCTACATCATTTTATCAGCAGCTCCTGGCAAGATTTAAAGCTTGTAAAAAGATTTTGCCACAAGGTTCAACATTTGTGAAAAGATTTTCCCACAAGATTCAACACTTGTGAAAAGATCTTGCCACAAGATTCAACAATTAAGAAAAGATTTTGCCACAAGATTCAACATTTGTGGAAAGGTCTTGCCACAAAATTCAACACTAGGTAAAAAGATCTTGCCACAAGAAAAGCATTGGTTTTGCATTTGATTGGTAAGCATGGTGAGCCGCGTTTCCTAGGGTTGGCTACGGACTTGGCAAGCAGCTGACTGCTGTGCATGGCCGTCTGGTGGTTTGAATGCAAGGTTGGACCTGAATGATCTGGCCTGTCCCAGTGCCACCTGGTGGCCTCTGTGGCTGTCTGGAGCACCCCTGCCTGTGCTAGAGGAGCAGGACCCCAAAGCCCAGCAGCCAGGGGTCCCAGCTGGTGAGGGGGGCATCATGGCTCCCTCCCTGTGTGACACTACTGGAGAAGCAAAGCCTTCCCTACACAGCAGTTCAACACTCTCCCTGACCCACTCACCCACGAAGAAGTACTGGTGCTGCCAGTTGTAGGGCACAGACGTGTCCTTGTTCTTCTTGGCAATCTGCAAGTAGCACATGACACGGTGAACTTTGCCCTTTTCATGCAGCACACACACAAGGCAGCCTTCTTAGTATTCCCCTGCTATCTTCACTCACCAGACCGTTCACTATGTCAGAGCATTCTATCAGTACATTCTATCAGTACATTCTATCACTATATCAGTACATTCTATCAGTACAATCTATCAGTACATTCTATCAGTACATTCTATACTACATTTTATCAGTACATTCTATCAGTACATTCTATCAGTACATTCTATCAGTACAATCTATCAGTACATTCTATCTACATTCTATCAGTACATTCTATCAGTACAATCTATCAGTGCATTCTATCAGTACATTCTATCACTACATTCTATCAGTACATTCTATCACTGATATCAGTACAATATATCAGTACATTCTATCAGTACATTCTATCAGTACATTCTATCAGTACATTCTATCACTGATATCAGTACAATCTATCAGTACATTCTATCTACATTCTATCAGTACAATCTATCAGTACATTCAATTCATGGTAAAATGGCAACTGGACAGCCCATGCTGCCACTGAACATAAGACTGGTACACTACTTGCAGAGCTGGTGTGATCAGCAGCATGATGCCAGTCCCACCACAAGCAAGGCAATGCAACTGGTGCTAAATGCAGAAATACACTATGGGATTCCATCTGGGTCAGTTACATCTTCCAGAATGCAGCCAGGAACAACATTTTTGTGTCCTCAAATATCATAACTGTGATTTATTTTTACAGACATGAATACAAACTTTTTATTACCTTAATCTGAGTCGCATCAATGGTGGCAAGACTTTGGGGGTCATTTTTGAAGTGGCTGCTGAAAATATCTCTCTCTCTCCCCCTCTCACACACCACACACACACACACACACAGACACACACACACACACACACACACACACACACACAACACACACATCACACACACACACACAAAATACAGACACACACACTCACACACACACACACAGACACACACACACAGACACACACACACATACACAGACACACACACACACAGACACACACACACAGACACACACACACACATACACACACACACAGACACACACACACACACACACACAGACACACACACACAAAGACACACACACACACACACACACACACACACACACACACACACACACACACACACAGACCATACGAAACACCTACCTCCACAGGCATGGTTTTGCCCACCACAAACAGCTGCTCCACACGGACGTCAGGGTCCTTGCCCATCTGTAAGGTCAAGGACACATCAATGCAAGGCAGGCAGCACTGTTCAGGTCTCTGTAAGCTATTCTTTCTAAACTATCCCATCAACATTTGAAAAATGAATTTTTTACCAGTAGAACGAAAGAAAGAATGGGCGGAGCGAAAGGAACGAAGGGACGGGCGGATCAAATGGAATGAAGGGACGGACCAAACCGGACGGACCGAACGGGACGGACCGGAGCGGACGGACCGAACGGGACGGACAGGACAGACGAAAGAGACAGACCGGAAGGACGAAAGGGACGGACCGGACGGATGAAAGGGATGGACGGACGGACGAAAGGGACAGATGGATGGAAGAGATGGACGGACGAAAGGGACAGACGGACGGACGGAAGGGACGGACGGATGGACAAAAGGGACAGACGGACGAAAGGGACAGACAGACGAGACGTACAGACGAACGAAAGGAAGGAAGAAAGGAAGACAGGGGTGAGAAGAGAAAAGATAAAGAAGGAAAGAAAGAAAGAAAGAAAGTGAAAGAAAGAAAGAAAGAAAACTTAGAGAAAAAATTTTTTCCTTTCAAGAGAGGTTTACAAGAACTTCTGGGAAGAAAAAAATTAAGTATTATCAAACACCTTGGCAACACAACGGCAAGATGGGAATTTCATCATTCAGACCAGACAGAAATCCAGCCAGCACTTGCGGTTGTGCAGTCCACAAGACCACAGTCAGACTTGCTTTCAGATCTCGCAGCTGACAGTGACTGATGCAACCAACAACAACAGGGACGACCACGGAAGATACAAACCTAGTCAATAACCCCAAAAGATCGAAGTGACTTCTTCACAAGTGCAACCCTCACTATCCTGTACGAAACAGCACAGATATTCCTTTGCAATGTAATGTGTATTGTTTTATTTTCATAACTGGATAACTAAATCTTCCTGGGCCCGTATTCACAACGGCGATTTATCTTTTTAACACTCGATTTATCCCCCTAGCCCCGCGTTATCTTGATCGGTTAGATAAGGTACGCTCGTCAGAGGATGCCAGGTTGCGCTTTGCTATATATACTGGTTTCCAGCCAAGGGAGAGCGGAACAGGCAGTTGAAATCGTCTGAGTTTAGAGATAAATCGGAGTTAAAATAAATCGCCGTTGTAATTACGGGCCCTGAATACTATCAAGCATGTTTCATACACAAAGCAATGTGTGAGTGACTGTTATTTTGTCTTTGTTGAGTGCAGTGTGTAAATTTCTTCATCACAATAAAGCATGTTTCAAACATAATAAAGTAGTCAGCTGTCAACCAAACAGCCACATGTGAGCAGAATTGAAACAGACGAGTTGTGACATTGTCACCAACAGGTCAACCACAAGCAAGCGTAGAGAACTATAAGCTGTCGCCAGTTGTAGTGGAGACACAGGCACTCAGCTCTGTCAAACATCCCTGTGCGATGTGAATTGTGTGCCACTGTGATTAGAATAGTATGCTGCTGATGTGAATTGTGTGCCACTGTGATGTGAATTGTATGCCGCTGTGATGTGAATAGTGTGCCGCTGATATGTGAATAGTGTGCCACTGTGATGTGAATAGTGTGCCGCTGATATGTGAATTGTATGCCACTGTGATGTGAATAGTGTGCCGCTGATATGTGAATTGTATGCCACTGTGATGTGAATAGTGTGCCGCTGATATGTGAATAGTGTGCCGCTGATATGTGAATAGTGTGCCGCTGATATGTGAATAGTGTGCCGCTGATATGTGAATAGTGTGCCGCTGATTATGAATAGTGTGCCGCTGATTATGAATAGTGTGCCGCTGATATGTGAATAGTGTGCCGCTGCGATGTGAATTGTATGCCACTGCGATGTGAATTGTATGCCACTGCGATGTGGATCGTATGCCATTGATGTGAATTGTATGCCACTGTGATGCGAATTGTATGCCACTGATGTGGATTGTATGCCACTGTGATGTGAATTGTATGCCACTGATGAGGATTGTATGCCACTGATGTGAATTGTATGCCGCTGTGATGTGAATTGTGTGCCACTGCGATGTGAATTGTATGCCACTGCGATGTGAATTGTGTGCCGCTGTGATGTGAATTGTATGCCATTGATGTGAATTGTGTGCCACTGCGATGTGAAGTGTGTGCCACTGCGATGTGAATTGTGTGCCACTGCGATGTGAATTGTATGCCACTGCGATGTGAATTGTATGCTGCTGTGATGTGAATTGTATATCACTGCAATGTGAATTGTATGCCACTGATGTGAATTGTATGCCACTGTGATGTGAATTGTGTGCCACTGTGATGTGAATTGTATGCCACTGATGTGAATTGTATGTCACTGCAATGTGAATTGTATGCCACTGTGATGTGAATTGTATGCCACTGCGATGTGAATTGTATGCCGCTGTGATGTGAATAGTGTGCCGCTGTGATGTGAATTGTATGCCGCTGCGATGTGAATTGTGTGCCACTGCGATGTGAATTGTATGCCACTGCGATGTGAATTGTATGCCGCTGTGATGTGAATTGCATGCCACTGCGATGTGAATTGTATGCCGCTGCGATGAGAATTGTATGCCACCACAGTTGCTGCTGTCCACACTGCGGCTCCTTACAGAGTTCTCCTATACGATTGATGCAAGGCGAAAAACTGGGCAAATTGTGGCACGGTTTGCTCTTGCTCCAACCAGCAGTAGCAAGTTCCGTGGTCACAGGCCTTACAAAGCCTACGAAGGCTGACAGTCCATACAACTACTTATAGTCATTCATGCACATCCCTAGGGTAAAGGTAAGGTAATTTTTTTTACATTCAGACTTTTCACCCAAACCACATACTTATACCCCCTGGTCAAAGGCTACTCAATTTCTCACTCCAACACCATCTCAGCTCCCTAGGGGGCATGCAACTAGGCTGCGAATCAAGGTGCCAAATTAGCTTGCAGTTTTCCATTTCAGCCCTCACAGGTACCGTTTTACTCCTGGGTGGGGAGAAGCCATGCAAATAAAGCACCTTGCTCAAGGATGCAACTCAGTGATCCGCGCGGCTTTAAATGTTGCACCCTCAAGTTGCAAGCGACTAGCAGGTCAAGTGTGCTGACCACTTGCCACAGAGCTCCACAAGACTGTCTACCTAGGACTGGCCGGCTCCAGCCCAGTGGTGCCACTGATCACCCACTGCTGACTGCCACTACGGGTGGCAGGGCTGGAAGCTGCAGGGATGCTTGAGTTGCATCTGCAGGCACGGTGCCTCACTCACATCGCCTCGCCACACCCACAAGCAAAAGCAAGTTTACACCTGTGAGGGCAGTGTAGGCACTTTGTAGTGCCACTAACCCTTGCATGCAGGCACGGTGCAGCAGTGGGCATAAACCCTCCCCTGGGAGTGGTGGGTGCAATGGTTGGAGTATTATCGTCTATCAGCCTTGGAATCAATATAACTTCTCTAGAGTAAGGGAAAGTCAAGCTACGATGTCCCTATTCATTTGCCTCTATCAGCCTTGGAATCAATATAACTTCTCTAGAGAAAGGGAAAGTCAAGCTACGATGTCCCTATTCATTTGCCCCTTATGAGTCGCACAGGGAGACATCTTGAGTCTATTCTGACCCCAAGCCACAGGGGGTCTATTCTGACCCCCAAGCCACAGGGGGTCTATTCTGACCCCAAGCCACAGGGGGTCTATTCTGACCCCAAGCCACAGGGGGTCTATTCTGACCCCCAAGCCACAGGGGGTCTATTCTGACTCCCAACCCACAGAGGGTCTATTCTGATCCCCAACCCACAGGGGGTCTATTCTGACCCCCAAGCCACAGGGGGTCTATTCTGACTCCCAACCCACAGGGGGTCTATTCTGATCCCCAACCCACATGGGGTCTATTCTGACCCCCAAGCCACAGGGGGGTCTATTCTGACCCCCAACCCACAGAGGGTCTATTCTGACCCCCAACCCACAGGGGGTCTATTCTGACCCCCAAGCCACAGAGGGTCTATTCTGACCCCCAAGCCACAGGGGGTCTATTCTGACCCCCAAGCCAGGGGGAACCTCGGGGAGCCAAGACCTGACTGCAGGCATCCCACCTGTCTGTCACTGTCACATGCCAGGAGAGGATCAACTGAGCGGCCCAATGATCAGGAGTTAGAACTGAATGCAGTTTAAGACCCAGTCATGGGTGATGAGTGGCTACAAAGGACAAGACCTTTCCCTACATAGAGTGGGTTTCGTGGCAGCAACAGCAGCGTTGTTACTGAGCTGTAGCACTGAGACATAGCGGGACTGGACCGAGTCCCCTGGAACGTACTAGGCTACATCATGACATCCACTGGTGCACTGGACCGCGTCCCCTGGAACGTACTAGGCTACATCATGACATCCACTGGTGCACTGGACCGCGTCCCCTGGAACGTACTAGGCTACATCATGACATCCACTGGTGCACTGGACCACCCAGAAGGTCTTACGCATTTTTGTTGAAAGAAAATGCCTTCACAGAGGCAGCTGAATGAAGCAATTTGAAAATACACAAGGAACTGCAAGGGCGAATACAGTTATTAAATTAAGAAAAAAATAAAGAAATGAATAAATGAATGAATGAATGAATAAATGACCCCCCCACTTCTTTTTTATGATTATGCAGAATGCGAGTATGGTTTGATGATTATGCAGACAGTAAGAGTGGCTTGATGAATATGCAGTGTGGCTGGGAAAATATGCAGAAGGTAAGTGTGGCTTGATGAATATGCAGATAGTGAGTGTGGCTGGATGAATATGCAGTGTGGCTGGAAAAATATGCAGAAGTGTGGCTTGATGAATATGCAGATAGTGAGTGTGGATGGATGAATATGCAGACAGAAAGTGTGGATGGATAAATACGCAGATAGTGAGTGGCTTGATGAATATGCAGATTGTGAGACCTGATGAATATGCAGATTGCATGCCACTCACCACATTGGGCTTGGCGTGGTGCTGGTAGTGCATGTGGTTCCACCATCCTGGAGAAGCACCCTGCAACACACCACATGTATCTCACAAGTCTGCTGCACACAGCAACCAACAACCCAAGGCATGCCTGACTAACTACGCAGTTTTCATCACACAAATCTTGCACAAGACTGGTTCATGCATAGACACCGCCAAAAACCGTGTTCATCCACGTACCACCTGTCATAAAACTGGTAAAAAAATCGACAGGTAACCAACAATCCATTGGAATAGAGAAGGATGTGGCTCTTTCAATAAGAAGCAAATGTAAGTAAAGCATGAAGTAATTACAAGAGAGCTGCACTTCAAAGACGGGGAATTCAACATCAGTTCCTAACTAAAGGTTTCCTACATTCAACTGCAAGACTATCTGAACACTATTTGCAATTACACAAAGGCCTTGCCAGTGTGGAAGAAAGGCGTCCCATAAAGTAAGCTACTAAGTCCCCTGATTCTTCAAATGATTAGGGGGGGAGAGTATGGTCCTATGCATCTACGCTGCACTTTTAGAAGTTCCATACTTGCATTGCTTTAATCACCCTTTCTTGTTGGTCACAGATAAGCAATTATCGTGCATTTCACTATGACTTGACTACCGTATGCACTTGATCAAAGATGGAAATGCATTCTCCAACACAAGGAAACAGCACCACATCCATTAGAAATGCCAGCCAACATGTTTCCACTAAAAATCTACACAGACATCCAGTTGGGATTGCACACATTTGCGATAACTGAGAATGCTGAAACTTTGGTGGGTGGGTGGGTGGGTGGGTGGGTGAGAGAGAGAGAGAGAGAGAGAGAGAGAGAGAGAGAGAGAGAGAGAGAGAGAGAGAGAGAGAGAGAGAGAGAGAGAGAGAGAGAGAGATTCAGACAGACAGACAGACAGACAGACAGACAGACAGACAGACAGACAGACAGACAGACAGACAGACAGACAGACAGACACAGAGAGAGAAAGCGCGAGGAAAGCAAATGTTGCATCCACACATTCCATTCAATCTTGCTTGGAAGTGGAGTGGGGTGGATGTGTGTGTGTTAATTTCAAAAGATTCACACTATGATCAAGTAAATAAAACTTGTTATGCATGAGTGGCATAACAACTTAAGTCCCCATGGGTTTGGACACTAACAGGAATGCACATCAAATTATGGACATCTTTCAAAAAGCAGGAACTGATGTTAATTTTCAAATGACAACTTTTTTAAAAAAGAAAAACATATGAACCCAATAGAACATATCTGCATCAATATGCATTTATAGTCTAGAAATGCAAAATTACCACAGCATATCTCATACAAGTACACAACTGCTGTCAAGTATTCAGGTCAGAATGTTCTGAGGCTTCTGAAATGAGGAAACAAGGGTTATTAATTCCACAAGTCTCAATTCTTTCTTCTTTCCTTTCCCCCTTATTAAGCAATTTGGCTTGTACTGTATTCCAATCAAGGCGTCTTCTGGAAGACTAGAAGGATTCCAATAATTTTGTCTTGTTCTTCTGTCTTCGCATTTGAGAGTTTTCCTCCCAGAATTTCCAGTGAGAATTTTCCTCCCAGAATTTCCAGTGAGAGTTTTCCTCCAAGAATTTCCTGTGAGAGTTTTCCACCAAGAATGTCCAGGGCCTTCACACACTGCCAGTCTTCACAACACAAGGCAGCAGAAGCAACAGCAAAAAGAGTGATGAGGCTAAAAGTGGAAGGCTAGACGTAAAGTATGCATGTATGCAGGCATAGCATTTCATTGTGTGTGTGTGTGTAAGTATGCATGATATCTGTGTGTGTGTGTGTGTGCATGGTATCAGTGTGTGTGTGTGTGATCAGTGTGTGTGTGTGTGTGTGTGTGTGTGTGTGTGTGTGTGTGTGTGTGTGTGTGTTTGTGTGTGTGTGTGCACATGTGTGTGCATGCATGCATATGTGTGTATAGGTTGATGATAGAAGACTGGAGTGGGAGGAGGGGAGGGGAGGGGCTACAGGAACACGAGGGAGGGGACGCCAAGACAAGACAGCAGGATGTGCAGCTTAACAGCAACAGGGTGTAGCTACCCCTTCCCTTCCATGAAGCACAGTTTGCACCTTGACTGCGCTAAGCAGACAAGATGGCAGCTAAGCAGTAGAATATGTGTCGCACCTTCTCTGAGCCTTGCAGTGAGACAAACAAGCATTCACACATGCACGCTCAGATCTGACATGCAATGTATTGTACAAAAACCATCTGGGAGAGAGAAAAACTACATATAAAGAAGCACATCTTCTAGGCAACTGAGGAGAGCAAAAACAAGGCAACCAAACTGTGTGGAAAACTCCATGAACATCTGCATTAGGCAGGCAAGACACCCATGTATGAAACCATAAAAAAAAGTCAAATAGGTATTTTTACAATTAGTTTTACTAGTACGGGTATTGTCACATCGGAGCAAGCAGTGTGTGTGCTTTCAACTCAAGATCCATGTTGTTCAAGACACTGAGACATTAATGAAATAAATCTATTCACCCAGTTGTGCAGACAGACAGCAAATAAGTATAGGGAGCACAACCAAACTGGGGTTACCAAAAAACCACACAGCATGTACAAATGTGCAACTGAAAATTATTTTTGCCATCAGTGAAATTAGTTACAACCAAACCACACCATCACTAAAACTAGTAAAAGTCATCAATATTTCAAAATGTATGCATATCAGCACAAATCCCAAGCCAAACCTCATCCGATTTCATTGCAGATTTAAGGATTTTACAAATGTGCTCAAATGTTACAAGTCAAATACTGATCATTCAGAAAACACTAGTTGTTAATTCATGATTAGTAAACCCCATTAGGTGTTGTGTTAAATATCAGTAACAAGAACTGATCATCAATAAGCCAGTGAGGCATTGATTGGCACTGCATAGCCATTATCTTGTGGCACTGCGGAGGTTAGGGAGTTAACACTCATTAGCCATGCATGTTACCAAGGGGTTAATACCGAAACTTGCATTGGTGTCATGCCAGACAATGCAGATGCAGAAAGTCTTGCTCATCTTATGAACAAAAATGGCCCCACTACAGGCAAGCTACTGATCTGCTGAGAAGCATGCAATGTACAACTCATAACGTGGCAGTTCTAAAAGTAAAAACAGACAGTATCACAACAGAGAGGATAGGCAGGCTATAAGAAGAAGAAAAAAACATAAACGGAAAGCCACAGAGATAATGAGTGACCACCAAGGCAGACACTGAGGGACTTTTTACTGACAGAATTGAGTGACACCACATTACATTTGCCCATGCTCTTGTTCTACTCATAAGGAAAAAAAAATTGCAGTTAAATTAATCACACCACATCAACATTTGATCTTGAATACTTCCTTCATCATGTTTATGTATAAAGTATACAACCAGCACTGCACACACTTAAACTTTGTAGCGTACTGCTGCAACAAGCAATTGGACAACATCTTGTTTTCTTTCTTTTTTTCCTGTTCTTCGGTGTCACTTCAAAGTATCAGATAAAAAAAAAAAACTACTTTATTTGGATATGACAGGTTTAAGGATACTTCTCAGGTGAACTACAAAGCAACATTATGTAAAAATGACAAAAACAGCGACAACATTCACAATGACAAAGACAAACATCTGCTGACACGAACGGCAATTTGTGGATTTCATGCATGAAAGACAAACAAACAAAAATAGCAGAAACCACAAGAGTTGTGGAGGAAGGAATGGAAGGAAAGGAAGGAACGGAAGGAAAGGAAGGAACGGAAGGAAAGGAAGGAAAGGAAGGAACGGAAGGCCGGGACTGCAATAGCAAGGCCAGAGTGACACGAGGCCTTCCCCGCCTGTACCCGCCCTGAATCTTCCCAGCAGACAGAGTGGGGCAACTTCAGACTAAGCTCTTCAGTCATATAAACGGCAAATCTCTAATAAAAGGCTGACAGATTGAAAGTTATCTTCCTTTCCACTGAGAGAAATCATTCAGTTTTTTTTTTTAAATCAACACTGGGAATGTTTACTGAGCTTCTGTAATTCTCCATTAAGTACTGGCAATTAATATTCAATTACATTTTGTTTCATTTCTACCTCACAAAAGGGAGGAGAGGGGAGGGGATTGGATTGGATTGATGGGGTTTTACGGCCTATCAGCCTTTGTAGGCTATGTAAAACCAGTAAACACTAACATCACTAGAACAGTTTAGAGTAAACGCTAATCAAGTCACGGTGTCCCTAGTTATTCGCCTCTTACGAATCGCATAGGGAGACGCGGTGGGTCAATTCTTACCCCGAACCAACAGGGGGAGAGGGGAGGGGACGGGAGGGTAGGGGAGGGGAGGGGAGGGGAGGGGAGGGGAGGGGAGGGGAGGGGAGGGGAGGGGAGGGGACGGGAGGGTAGGGAGTAGAAGCCATCCCATTTTCAACATATTCATACCATCTACAGGAAAAGCCTGTTGTCTCTATCCCACCCATCTTCATGACCCTGATTTCAAAAGGTTTGCCTGTGGAGGCATGCCAAAGGTATATGTGGGGGTATTTCATTTTCATGTGCATCAACGATAATGCCTTCATTTACATGCTTGTCTGCATGCACCAGTGTGCAGAAGTGCACATGCTTGCATACATGTGCTGTCTATTTAGTTCTCCACAACTACAAATTAAATATAGAACAAAGAATTTGAAACATTCTGTTTTTCCTAATCTTTCACAAATCAAACAAAACTACAGACAGGAAAAGCAAACAGGCTGGAAGTCTTTCAAGCGTGAATCACACAAATTGCCAACGGTCAAATGCTTACCTGTACGAAGAAAAGCCAAGTTCAGAACATTTCTTTTCCAAATGAGTTATTCAAGTTTCAAATGAGCGCAAAATTTTCTTTGCAATTTGGGTGTGTGAGAGAGAGAGAGAGAGAGAGAGAGAGAGAGAGAGAGAGAGAGAGAGAGAGAGAGAGAGAGAGAGAGAGAGAGAGAGAGAGAGAGAGAGAGAGAGAGAGAGAGAGAGAGAGAGAGAGAGAGACAGAGAGACAGAGAGAGAGAGAGAGAGAGAGAGACAGAGAGACAGAAATTTTTTTTAACTGCCACATTTTCACTTCTTACCCTGGTTGCAGTAAGGCTGTTATGAGGGGGGAAAAGTTCACAAAGAAAAGAAAGTCGACTACAAGCCCATGAACAGCCACTGTAACCCGCTTTTCACAAACCAAAACAGGAAATTGAAAAGCTAAGCATCAGGGCACCACTCCTTCCTCTGTTGGACGGCTGACTATCGGACCAACCACACTGGAAGGCTGACTGTATCAGACCAACCACACTGGAAGGCCGACTGTATCAGACCAACCACACTGGATGGTCGATTGTATCAGACCAACCACACTGGATGGTCGATTGTATCAGACCAACCACACTGGAAGGCCGACTGTATCGGACCAACCACACTGGAAGGCCGACTGTATCGGACCAACCACACTGAAAGGCCGACTGTATCGGACCAACCACTCTGAAAGGTTGCTGTTTTGGTCCCCGTGCGAGGACTAAAACTTTGTGTCTGTCCCCTGGGCAATGTCAGGGTCTGTATGACAAACATCCGCAAGTCAATAATGCCCAACATATTTCCACAAGTACAATTTCCCCCCTCCCAAAACCACATATGAAATTGCTGAATGGACACAGAAACATAACAAGAATGTACCTCTCCTTACATGGCATTTCATGCTTGAGCCAGATGAGAGTTACTTCTGGTGGATGAAAGATACAAGTATTCCATCACCTCAGAGTGGGGCGTGTGGTGGAAGTGTGGGTTTGATCAGTCAGCCCCACCAGTGGAAAGAGTGACCTTGGCTCCCTACCAAACTTGCTGCAGTGACCACCACCAATAAAATCAATCAGTGTGATAACAAGTTTATTGAAACTCTAGGTTTTGATTCCAGTCACAAAAGGGCCCCATTTTGCAGGCAAAAGATGAATGATACAGGCATAAAAGACCCCCCCCCCCCCCCCCCAAAAAAAAAAAAAAGAGTGGGTGGGAAAGTTTTTTAAAAATACAGAAATTCTTTGCTGCTTAGCAACAGCTGCTTTCCCCATGGTGGTGCCCACAAGGCAAAGCTGCAGTCATCCAAAGGAGCTTTTCAAGGAAAGTACCATGGATCTCAACATGAGGTCTCCTCCAGCAAGTTTGCAGGGGCTGTGTACTTAGGCCATGACATGCATAATGGGCAGGAAAAGAAACAGAAGCCTGTCATACCCAGGCAACAGACATCCAGAAAGAAACAGATCATGCGGTCTGTCAACAAGAAAGCTCTGGTCAGTGGGTCTCAGCAGTGCTGCGAGTCGTGGCAGTGTGGGGGACAGGTGGGTGTTCCACCTTGGTCCACCGTTACCTTAATAAATCCAATCGTAAAGTAGTGTAACAGGTGGTCCCACTTGGATTTGTGAAATACGGACAAATGACCAAAGTCGTGCTGGGTCCACCCCGTTTGTGCCTGGAACGATAAGACGAGGAAGGGACGGACATGAAGGGGGATGTAGAGCACTCGGTCAAACCTCTGGTGAGATGGGACACAAGTCACACACGGTCAGTGTCCTGGGGTGGGGGAGTGGAGGGCATGCACAAAAACGCCATTTGCTTCTTTCCACGTCGCTGTGCATGATGGAAAAGGGGCACAGGAAAGTCATTGCAACTCTGAGTGATAGGCAATCAGGTGGGGGGTTCTGGTTTGCAACAGTAGGAGGTGGAATGGATACTTCAAAATGGCTTTTCATTGGTTTTTTCCCCCCTGGAAACCAAAACACATCTTGGGTGGAGGTGAAGGTGGGGAAGGGAAATTCTGAAAGTCTGCAGGACCATTTTGGTGCATGCCTCTCCAGGGTTAGCACTCCATGACCATCGGCCCAGACTTTGTGTGCGTGTGTGTGCACTACATGGGGGGGGGGGGGGGGGTGAGGTGGAAGGTTGGGGGTTGGGTTGAGGAGGGACCAATGAGTGTGACAGTGAAGTGGCGGGGCATGGCGCCACTCCCTTCCGGTTACCTTGGTGAATCCCATTGTAAAAAAGTGAAGGATGTGGTCCAAATGGAACCTATTCTGAAAGACGGAGAGGTGGCCGAAGTCATGCTGCAGCCATCCTGTTTGGGCCTAGAAAAAGACAAGCAGGTTCAAGCACTGTGCCCATTCCTGGCTTAGCATGTGTTCCTCTCCTGAAAGTGAAAACTAGCACATGTGCCTCTTGAAAACTAGCATAATTATATTCCGCTCTCCAAAAATCAAAAACTAGTGTATGTGCCTCTCCGTGACTTGAAGACTAGCCTGTGTGCCTCTCCATGAAATGAAGACTTTAATAATAATACGTGTCTTGGATCTATTCATTTCCAAAATAAACAGAAAAGTACATGGAAGTGCTGTGGGCAAAGCTACAAGACCTCCAAGACTGCAGGTTCTGTCAGAAGATAAATTGGCAGCAACTTCAACCCAAATTGTAACACTAAGTGCAAAGCCACTAGCAAGAATGTCTTTCTGTATGGATGACACCCATATCCCATACTGCTGCCTACCAATATGGCAGTACCCATACTGCTGCCTACCAATATGCCAGTACCCATATTGCTGCCTACCAATTTGCCAGTACCCATACTGCTGCCTACCAATATGCCAGTACCCATACTGCTGCCTACCAATATGCCAGTACCCATACTGCTGCCTACCAATATGGCAGTACCCATACTGCTGCCTACCAATATGCCAGTACCCATACTGCTGCCTACCAATATGCCAGTACCCATACTGCTGCCTACCAATAAGCCAGTACCCATACTGCTGCCTACCAATATGCCAGTACCCATACTGCTGCCTACCAATTTGCCAGTACCCATACTGCTGCCTACCAATAAGCCAGTACCCATACTGCTGCCTACCAATATGCCAGTACCCATACTGCTGCCTACCAATTTGCCAGTAGCCATACTGTTGCCTACCAATATGCCAGTACCCATACTGCTGCCTACCAATTTGCCAGTACCCATACTGCTGCCTACCAATTTGCCAGTAGCCATACTGCTGCCTACCAATATGCCAGTACCCATACTGCTGCCTACCAATTTGCCAGTAGCCATACTGCTGCCTACCAATATGCCAGTACCCATACTGCTGCCTACCAATTTGCCAGTAGCCATACTGCTGCCTACCAATATGCCAGTACCCATACTGCTGCCTACCAATATGCCAGTACCCATACTGCTGCCTACCAATATGCCAGTACCCATACTGCTGCCTACCAATAAGCCAGTACCCATACTGCTGCCTACCAATTTGCCAGTAGCCATTTCTCATGGAGCTATCAAGGAGGGAAGAGGGGGATTGGGAGGTTGGAGGGAGCGATGGCGGCAAACAAGCAGTGTCTGACCATGGAGGATCTACAGGCACGGAAGATAGATTCTACGCATCATGCTAGCCCTAAGACTTGCACCCCCCTACTGTGGCAGTGAGAGACGGTGTTTATACATAAAGAGATTCCAGACAAAACTCAAAAGCAAAGGGAAACAAGAAGGGCAAAGCCCATACGACTCACATGCTTGACCTTGACCTTTATATGACCTTGACCTTCAGATGACCTTCAAGGTCAAGGTCAAACAACTAAACCTACCAATGACATCATACACTAAGAAATGCTTTACACATTTTTTTCTACCAAAATACATGTGGCCTTGACCCAAGGTCAAGGCCATCCAAGGTCATGCAACACAAAGCTGTTAATTCAAGACATAGGAAGCACAATGGTGCTTATTGGCACTTTCTACCATGAGATATGGTCACTTTTAGTGGTTCACTACCCCATTTTGGTCACATTTCATAAGGGTCAAAGTGACCTTGACCTTGATGATATGTGACCAAATGTGTCTCATGATGAAAGTATAACATGTGCCCCACATAATTATTAAGTTTGGAAGAGTTATCTTCCATAGTTCAGGGTCAAGGTCACTTCAAAATATGCATACGATCCAACTTTGAAGAGCTCCTGTGACCTTGACCTTGAAGCAAGGTCAACCAAACTGGTATCAAAAGATAGGGCTTACTTTGCCCTATATACCATATATAGGTCAGGTATCCAATCTCAAAAACTTCAGAGAAATTTGAGAAAATGTGAAAAATGACTGTTTTTTAGACAACATTTATGGCCCCTGCGACCTTGACCTTGAAGCAAGGACAAGTCACTATGTATGTTTTTTGAGGCCTTGTCATCATACACCATCATGCCAAATTGGGTGTTGATAGACTTAATAGTCTCCGAGAAAAATCCAACGTTAAAGTTTTTCACGGACGCCCGGACGCCCGGACGGACGACACGGGTGAGTACATAGACTCACTTTTGCTTCGCATGTGAGTCAAAAATGCTTGTACTTACACATGATCAGCAATTAGTTCACTATGCTTATTCCAGTCTGGCCTAAACAGGGGTTGCAATTTATTCTCCACAGTTGATTTTGCTCCAGAGTCATCATCAAACAGAATAGATTTTTTTTAATCGTTGTAGAGGCTTTTTAAATTGTTGTATATATATTCATGAGTGACTTTAGAACCATTTTAGCCATGAAAGATTGATGTTGCTCAACTCCACAGGAAAATATCTACACCTGATTGCACATGCTGCTGGGTGGGCCCTAACCAAAGGAATTTGCAGAAAACTTTTCAGACAGCAGGAGGAAGAAGCTGGAGAATGACAGAGATATGTTTAACTCACTGGAGTCGTGGCTAAATATTGTGATTGTTCTCCGGAATCGTAAGTTTTTCATGCATTTTCAAACATATAATAAAAATACAAAGGCATAAAGATAACAAGACAATTTATATCTCAAATGAAAGCTATTTACTCTTTACATCCAAAAAATGATCTACGTGACTAAAAGTGCTAATAATGAATTACACACCATATAATTGAGTGTGTATATGCGCAAAAATGAAAAAGTAGGAAAAAAAACAGTTCACTAGCTGTTATGGGAAGCATACAAGCACTCAGATAATGAAAAACTTTAAATTTCAATATCCAAGTAATCCAAATATTTATAAACATTTAGTATATACAAGTACAAGTAGATGGAAGCTTGCAATCAACCAAATCATGAAAAACGTACGATTCCGGAGAACAATCACACTATTTAGCCACGACGCCTTCGAACCATTGTGACCTGTTTGTTGTTTTGAAGATTCAGTGTTTTCCTGCTGACGGACACAGCAAAAAAGTTGCTCCTTCTATTCAGTGATCATTGACTTGGATTTCACGATCGCTATCATCACTTTCATCATACTCTTCTTCTGTTAGACAATGTACAAGAGCATCTTCCTCATCAGAGCCATCAGAAATCGCAAGTTCCAGCGTCTCCGTTCGTCGCTCTCTCGCCATTTTGACAACACGTACACCATATGCACAAAAGTTACGATTTCTGATCATTGGTGTAAAAGATTTACTAAAGGGAGCTAAATCTGCTTGCACATTCCTTCAGTTGCACAGGCAAACAAGATTTATCTCCCTTAGACCAGTAGAACCAGAGCGAGAAATTTGCTATCGCATAGCAAACAATCTCGCGATACGACTCTGGCGGGAGGACGCCTATCGCGAAATTTCTCGCGATACGACTCCAGTGAGTTAAAACCCAAGGCAGAAGAGGCCATGTGGTATCAAAACGCCCAAACACCTGTGCAGGGTTTGCACTGGATACCATGCAACGATGGTATCAAGATGGAGAGAGGGAGGGAGGGAGGGAGAGGAGAAGCTAGAGGTGCAGAGAAAGCAGGACTGTGCTACACCAAGGGTAGGGCTGTGGGGGCAATACATCAGATCAAACATTCAGGTAAATACCTGATCCAGAATTTTAAAAAGAAATCCTTCATAAATTACTTTCAACAATAGAATTACAAATATGAACTAATTCCATTGAAAACAGTTTTTACAAAACAAATAAATTAATCATTCCGTTAACATTATTTCTTGAATGGTGGTGCAAATTCACTCATTTATGTAAGTTTGCATATATGCATGTGCATACATGATCATGCACACAGATATGTTCACACACACACACACACACACACACACACACACACACACACACACCACTTACTTCCTCTTCCTTACCCCTCCCCAATCTGCATGAATCGTTTCACACCACCAGTACATTGTCAATAATCACAATGCCGTCAAGAAATCTTCCAAAGGCAAGCTCTGTCATTAATTCACTCTTCCCAACCCATCCCTCCCAGGGCCACCTCCGCAGACCAGCACCCAGCACAGAGAGAGAGAGAGAGAGAGGAGCTTTGCCTGACCTGCACAGTGGAGTAGCACATCAGGGAGATGAGGTAGGGAATCCAGCCGGTGCCAAACCAGGCCATGCTCCAGTAGGCAGCAAACTCCAGGAGTAAAACGTGGCCCAGGGTCAGCACGAAGAAGCAGATACTGGGCTTGAACAGGTTCTGTGGATAGATGCAGTCAGTGTACCTCTCTCTCCCTTCCCCCCCTCATTGCAGCGTGGGACTCGCGGAACTCGCACAGTGGTAGGAGAATTGTGTGTGTGTGTGTGTGTGTGTGTGTTGTGTGTATGTCTGTGTAGGTGTGTGTGTGTGTGTATGTGTATGTGTGTATGTCTGTGGTGTGTGTGTGTGTGTGTGTGTGTGTGTGTGTGTGTGTGTGTATATGTCTGTGTAGGTGTGAGTGTGTGTATGTCTGTGTAGGTGTGTACACACACACACACCTACACAGACATACACACACACACACACACATACACACACACAGACACACACACACACATACACACACAGACACACACACACACACCTACACAGACATACACACATACACACACACACGCACACACACACACACACACACATCTACACAGACATACACACACAGACATACACACACACACACACACACACCTACACAGACATACACACACACACACACCTACACAGACATACACACATACACATACACACACACACATCTACACAGACATACACACACACAGACATACACACATACACACACACACACACCTACACAGACATACACACACACACACACCTACACAGACATACACACATACACACACACACACAGAGCCACACACACACACACACACAGACACACACACACACACACGCACACACACACAGACACACACAAAACACACATAAACAGACATACACGTGAGCGAGTTTAAATTCAATGATATAAGAAAGTAACCTAATCTTTATAAATGATACACAAGTAGCAAAAAATAATTAACTTGAATATTTTGGAGGAGGAAAAGTCACCATGAGCAATATACAGTGAGTCATCCACATCTTGTTGAAACTGCTGCCCCAGAGAAGGGGAGTGGGGGGGGGGGGGGGGGGGGGGGGGGGGGGGAGTTGCAGCATTGGCAGTGCTGGGATTGGTGACAAGTATTTTTAACAATGACTACAACTTCTGCAATGGTGCCATAGATGATTTTACATTTGGGTTCTTGTAAAAATGAAAGATAATTACCATGATGATGCCACTGCACACTCATTAATAGTGACCCCTTTACCAATAGACACCGTGGAAAACAGCATTTCTGATCAGAGAGGAATTGAGCTTCTTTATCATAATCATCCCCCCTGCTGCGAATGAAAACACAAGAAGGGCAAAGCCCATATGACTCACATGCTTGACCTTGACCTTTATATGACCTTGACCTTCAGGTGACCTTCAAGGTCAAGGTCAAACAACTAAACCTACCAATGACATCATACACAAAGAAATGCTTTACACATTTTTCCTACCAAAATACTTGTGACCTTGACCCAAGGTCAAGGTCATCCAAGGTCATGCAACACAAAGCTGTTAATTCAAGACATAGGAAGCACAATGGTGCTTATTGGCACTTTCTACCATGAGATATAGTCACTTTTAGTGGTTCACTACCCCATTTTGGTCACATTTCATAAGGGTCAAAGTGACCTTGACCTTGATGATATGTGACCAAATGTGTCTCATGATGAAAGTATAACATGTGCCCCACATAATTATTAAGTTTGAAACAGTTATCTTCCATAGTTCAGGGTCAAGGTCACTTCAAAATATGTATACAATCCAACTTTGAAGAGCTCCTGTGACCTTGACCTTGAAGCAAGGTCAACCAAACTGGTATCAAAAGATAGGGCTTGCTTTGACCTATATATCACTTGTAGCTGAGGTCGCCATTCTCAATAACGTGGAAGAAAATTGGGAAAATGTGAAAAATGACTGTTTTTGAGACCACATTTATGGCTCCTGTGACCTTGACCTTGAAGCAACCATTGTTGCTGAGCAAAACCAAACCAAACCATGCAAAGAATGTCACCTTTGCAGACGAGTTCAGCAGCCTTTCCCCCTGAATTATTGGCGAAGAAAAGGCGCTGGACTGGAGCCAGCTGTTTTTCCTCACTGCCCCACTCCCTCAACTGTACTGCCAGGGAAACCTGGAGCCACAGAAATGCTTACCATCTGCTCTGCCGTTTTCCGCAGCTCTCGAAAGTCTTTGTCAATTTCGGACACTTTGGGTGAGTCGATAGTCCCCACGTGGATGGGTTTGAGGTACTTTCTCACAAAGCTCAGATCGTTGTGGAAAGCTCGGAAAGCGTCCTGCATAATAAATTTTTTTAATAAATGAAATTAAAACAGCATCAATACAAAGGGCAACCTTTATTCATATTTAGACCATCTATTCCTGCTGCAGTGTTTCAAGTGAACAAGCAGGCAGGTGAAACAAATCTCAAACACAAATTTCACTAAGGTGAATGTGCTGTGATGAATACAGATTAATGTTTTACAGCCCGTCAGCCTGTGCGGGCTATGAAAGGTGAAAATCACCCCATGTGGGTACTCTCAATTTCAGGAGTCATTTGCCTGCGGTGCATTTAACCCCCAACCCTAGGGGGTACACTAAACAAGTCAGTTCCTGTCTCCACACTTTCCTGCAAGAGGAAGAGTACTGACATAGTTACTGTCCTGGGCCCGTATCCAGAACGGCGATTTATCTTTTTAACACTCGATTTATCCCCTAACCCTGGGTTATCTTGATCGGTTAGATAAGGTACGCTCGTCAGAGGATCCTAGGTTGCGCTTTGCTATATATACTGGTTTCCAGCCAAGGGAGAGCGGAACGGACAGTTGGAATCGTCTGAGTTTAGAGATAAATTGGGGTTAAAATAACTCGCCGTTCTGGATACGGGCCCTTCTCTAAAGCAAATTCGCTTTCAGTTTGACAACAGGCGGTTACTTGTTTCTGAATTGAAACATGCCCACAACTTCTTGACCAATCATTTATTTCAATATTTGTTACGATGTCAAATGAATTTATAAATGAATGAGGGAATGAAGTTTTACAGCCTTTCACTCAGCCTTTGTGGGTTTTGTCAGACCATTCATCAAGAAATCACTGAAACTGGTCTGTAGTGTGGAGAAAAGGAGGAGAGGAGGCTGAGAAATTGGAGGCGAGGAGGTGGATAAGGCAGAGCCAGAGGGGGAGGCAGAGGTGGAGGCAGAGGTGAAGGAGGAGGTGAAGGAGGCAGAGCCAGAGGGGGAGGCAGAGGGGGAGGAGGCGGAGGTGGAGGAGGAGGCAGAGGTGGATAAGGCAGAGCCAGAGGGGGAGGCAGAAGGGGAAGAGGAGGTGGCAGAGGCGGAGGTGGCAAGGCGGAGGAGGCAGAGGCGGAGAAGGCAGAGGCGGAGAAGGCAGAGGCAAAGGAGGCGGAGGAGGAGAGGTGGAGGAGGAGGGAGGAAATTCAGGAGGAGGAGGGAGGAAGGAGGAAATTGAGAAAAAGGATTATCTTAAAATGGATACACATGACCTTATGGCAAAGAAAGAACAAATTTAACCAAAAAATGAAAACAATTATAGAAAGTCATTAAATGAAACTTTTCTAGACCCCCAAAACCCCACTCATTCAGTCACACCACATGAGAGCAACAGAGACCGACCATTGGATCTTGACCTTCACGGCGCCTGATAACCTTGAAACTCATTCAGTAACGATGCGCTGGCGCTACAAGTGACGCGCTGGCGCTACACACGACACATTGGTGCTACAGAGACGCGCTGGCGCTACACACGACACATTGGTGCTACAGAGACGCGCTGGCGCTACACACGACACATTGGTGCTACAGAGACGCGCTGGCGCTACACACGACACATTGGTGCTACAGAGACGCGCTGGCGCTACACACGACACATTGGTGCTACAGAGACGCGCTGGCGCTACACACGACACATTGGTGCTACAGAGACGCGCTGGCGCTACACACGACACATTGGTGCTACAAGTGACTCGCTGGCGCTACACACGACACAATGGTGCTACAGAGACTGACCGTTGCATCTTGACCGGCGTAGTGGCTGATGACCTTGGAGCCACCAGGATGCCTCCGGGACCACTTCGTGATGTCGTACACCTCGCCCTCGATGACCAGCCACTTGTCCTGCTGCTTGTCATGGTTCTTCACCTCATCCCAGGTGACCACTGGGAGAGTTCTACTAGTCAGCCCAGCGTCTCCATCGCCGCTTCGACCTCCCTTCCCCATGGCAAATGGCTCTTGGCAGGTCAGGGACCAGCTCTGTGGCACAGAAATCAAGAGAGGCACTGTCAATGATTCATTTTGTAAATCAAACTCACACTTCAGAAGAAGAAAAAATTTAATCAAAGTGATATAATGCTGATAAAGTGAGATGTGATAAGACTGGGATCTTTTCAAATGGATCTTTCTTGCGTTGCAAAGGTACAGCATGAGCATCAAAATAAATGTAAACCACTTACATGACAAAATTAAAATAAATAAACAAACAAATTAATTAATTAATAAATAAACAAGCTACATTATCTCAACAACCAAATTTACAGCTTTGCAGATATTGGACAAGTTACTTCTTAATTCATACAACATATTCATATATTATACACAACCATTTCACTCTATTAGCGCTGCTCCAAGTATACAGTGCAAATCTACAGGCACATTCTGTGCACCTATATCCATCTGATCATCTGTTTGCTTGTGTATGCATGTAAGTGGGTGTGTTCTGCTTCAGACATACCATCAATATGAAATGAGTGCAAAAACAATTCTCAAATACACATGCATGTACAGTTTGTAAGCATTTGACAACAACCAACCCTTGCCTGTGAACAAGCAGCAGAAAAGTACACATCTGATCAATGCTAGTTTTATCAAGGGGAGAGAAACATTTCTTGCGACTACATGACTGGTCAACACCCAAAGCAATACATGTGTGACAAACCTAACACTGAAGTGACAAGTTCTGTAGTTTGGCACTATCAAAACAAGGCCCCATGTGGACTGAGGAGTCCAGCCAATAAACTGCCACGGTCCTTCACAGGACATTTCGCCATTGCTCATGCACACCTTTATCACCATAACAGCTCTGACAAGTCTAGTCAGAGAAAACAGCAAGGCCCATGACACCTGCGCTTTTGCAATCTCCCCATCTTGCCATCACTGTCATTGCAAGTTCAGCAAAGCCAATCAGCAACACAAGCAAATAACACTTTGGACATTTTACAATTTACATAATCAGTATGTGTCATATTACAATACATGCCCCTATCACTGTAGCCATCACTGAAAAACAGTCATTAATTTTCCTATGACAAGTTTCCATCAGATAGCTACTCCTAGCCACTCCACAGCTCTGTCTAATCCTTCAGGACTGCAAATGCGTGTTTTTTCTCCAATCATGTCTATCGCACCCACCTCCCTCTACAACTTGGAAATTACACTGACATCCATGGATAAATCTAGTAAAACAAATACCAAATCAGCTTTAATTAAGCTGAATAGTCAATTATTCATCGAGAAACACTGAAACAGATTTACCAATCTACAAAGCATTTCAACACAGTAAATCAGTATGCAACAACGACAGTCATTTTAACTTCAGACCCCTGCTGCTTGGAATGAGACTTGCAGAAATTCCTTATCAGCAGCGTACAGGAAAAAGCCCAGTGATGGAGACTAGCAAATCTCTTCATTGATCTTCCACCATTGTGTCCACGGCTACACAGGAACGGAGGCCTGCTCACTCCTTTCCAACTGCAATTTTGCCAATGCACTGTGCACGGCGCCCGACTGCCTGCATGCATGCTTTACTGGCACCGTCTGCAAAAGGCCGCTATTGATTTGGCCCAGTCTGGTGAAAGCCAGAGAACAGCCAAGGCAAGCTATTTTGAGACGCTGAGGAAACCAGTTTTACAAAAGGTGCTTTTCAAAGGACTAGAGAAACACGTCAGAGAGGACACATTTCCTTTGAAGCAGTTTGGACTCCTATACCGATGTTTACATACAGTTACAGTTTGGACTCCTATACCGATGTTTACATACAGTTACAGTTTGGACTCCTATGCCGATGTTTACATACAGTTACAGTTTGGACTCCTATGCCGATGTTTACATACAGTTACAGTTTGGACTCCTATGCCAATGTTTACATACAGTTACAGTTTGGACTCCTATGCCGATGTTTACATACAGTTACAGTTTGGACTCCTATGCCAATGTTTACATACAGTTACAGTTTGGACTCCTATGCCGATGTTTACATACAGTTACAGTTTGGACTCCTATGCCAATGTTTACATACAGTTACAGTTTGGACTCCTATGCCGATGTTTACATACAGTTTGGACTCCTATGCCGATGTTTACATACAGTTACAGTTTGGACTCCTTTGCCGATGTTTACATACAGTTACAGTTTGGACTCCTATGCCGATGTTTACATACAGTTACAGTTTGGACTCCTAATCCTATGCTGATGTTTACATACAGTTACAGTTTGGACTCCTATGTCGATGTTTACATACAGTAACAGTTTGGACTCCTATACCGATGTTGACATACAGTTACAGTTTGGACTCCTATACCGATGTTTACATACAGTTACAGTTTGGACTCCTAATCCTATACCGATGTTTACATACAGTTACAGTTTGGACTCCTATACCAATGTTTACATACAGTTACAGTTTGGACTCCTATACCGATGTTTACATAGTTACAGTTTGGACTCCTATACCGATGTTTACATACAGTTACAGTTTGGACTCCTAATCCTATACCGATGTTTACATACAGTTACAGTTTGGACTCCTAATCCTATACCGATGTTTACATACAGTTACAGTTTGGACTCCTATACCGATGTTTACATACAGTTACAGTTTGGACTCCTATACCGATGTTTACATACAGTTACAGTTTGGACTCCTAATCCTATGCCGATGTTTACATACAGTTACAGTTTGGACTCCTATACCAATGTTTACATACAGTTACAGTTTGGACTCCTATACCGATGTTTACATACAGTTACAGTTTGGACTCCTATGCCGATGTTTACATACAGTTACAGTTTGGACTCCTAATCCTATACCGATGTTTACATAGTTACAGTTTGGACTCCTATACCAATGTTTACATACAGTTACAGTTTGGACTCCTATACCGATGTTTACATAGTTACAGTTTGGACTCCTATACCGATGTTTACATACACTTACAGTTTGGACTCCTATACCGATGTTTACATGTACAGTTACAGTTTGGACTTAACTATGCCGATGTTTACATACAGTAACAGTTTGGACTCCTAATCCTATACCGATGTTTACATACAGTTACAGTTTGGACTCCTAATCCTATACCGATGTTTACATACAGTAACAGTTTGGACTCCTAATCCTATGCCGATGTTTACATACAGTTACAGTTTGGACTCCTATACCAATGTTTACATACAGTAACAGTTTGGACTCCTAATCCTCGATACCGATGTTTACATACAGTTACAGTTTGGACTCCTAATCCTATGCCGATGTTTACATACAGTTACAGTTTGGACTCCTATACCGATGTTTACATACAGTAACAGTTTGGACTCCTAATCATATGCCGATGTTTACATACAGTTACAGCTTGGACTCCTATACCGATGTTTACATACAGTTACAGTTTGGACTCCTAATCCTATACCGATGTTTACATACAGTTACAGTTTGGACTCCTATGCCGATGTTTACATACAGTTACAGTTTGAACTCCTATGCCGATGTTTACATACAGTTACAGTTTGGACTCCTATGCCGATGTTTACATACAGTTACAGTTTGGACTCCTATACCGATGTTTACATACAGCTACAGTTTGGACTCCTATACCGATGTTTACATACAGTTACAGTTTGGACTCCTAATCCTATACCGATGTTTACATACAGTTACAGTTTGGACTCCTAATCCTATACTGATGTTTACATACAGTTACAGTTTGGACTCCTATACCGATGTTTACATACAGTTACAGTTTGGACTCCTATACCGATGTTTACATACAGTTACAGTTTGGACTCCTAATCCTATACTGATGTTTACATACAGTTACAGTTTGGACTCCTATACCGATGTTTACATACAGAGTTTGGACTCCTAATCCTATACTGATGTTTACATACAGTTACAGTTTGGACTCCTATACCGATGTTTACATACAGTTACAGTTTGGACTCCTATGCCGATCTTTACATACAGTTACAGTTTGGACTCCTAATCCTATGCCGATGTTTACATACAGTTACAGTTTGGACTCCTAATCCTATACCGATGTTTACATACAGTTACAGTTTGGACTCCTAATCCTATGCCGATGTTTACATATACAGTTACAGTTTGGACTCCTATACCGATGTTTACATACAGCTACAGTTTGGACTCCTATGCCGATGTTTACATACAGTTACAGTTTGGACTCCTATGCCGATGTTTACATACAGTTACAGTTTGGACTCCTATGCCGATGTTTACATACAGTTACAGTTTGGACTCCTATGCCGATGTTTACATACAGTTACAGTTTGGACTCCTAATCCTATGCCGATGTTTACATACAGTTACAGTTTGGACTCCTATGTCGATGTTTACATACAGTTACAGTTTGGACTCCTATACCAATGTTTACATACAGTTACAGTTTTGACTCCTATGCCGATGTTTACATACAGTTACAGTTTGGACTGATGTGCTGGTGTTTACAAAAAGCAGCAGCAAACATGAATGTAGAAATAATTAAAGCAAAGAGGGGGAAAAAAGGAATGGAATGAATGAAATACTGCCAGTATATATGTACAACAATTTCTCACTCAACTCTGTTTCAATCTGCAGGATACTAATGTCTCTACACCCAGCAAGAACTTGAGGAAACATGGAACAAATCGTCAAATGTGATGTACGGAGTTGTTCCTCCAACATCGCAGACCTCACTGACCAACACCATTCTTCAACACAATAACTGTGCAGTCCCATGAATGAATGAATTAATGAATAAATGAATAAGTGAATGAATAAGGTTTAACAGCCTATCAGCCTTTGCAGGCTATGTAAGGCCATTGATCAGGAAATGACACTGGAACTATACAGGGCAAGAGCAAGTCACTATTCCCTAGTTATTTCTTTTTGGATCAGTGTACAAGACTGTGGTTACCCAAACTGAGCCCACGTGGGAGGGGGAGGGGGGGAAACAGTCCAAGAGCTGTTTGGACAGAGGCACCAAGAAAGAGAACACAGACCCAGGGAGGCAGCCTCAGTGCCAGTGCCGGAGACCAGCACAGCAAACCAAGCATGAAGTCATGAAGTAGAGCCAGTCTGCAGTGAAATTGCCTTGTCTGGGCTCAGATCCCCCACTAGTGCAGCCCCCCCCCACCCCCACCCCCCCTTTTAAGGCCAGTCAACCCTGCAGCCAGACCTGAATAAGTCATGGTCTCCTCCAGAAGGGTGACACCTGGGTATGACTGCCAGTCAGACCTTTCAGAACTAGACCTTGGCGCTATTCACGGGGAGCAGGGCGGCAGGGGGTAAAAAAAAATACCAGTTCCAAATCAAACACAGTAACAAGTTACAATAGCGGCTCCTACATAGAGAGACCAAAGATACACTAAGTTACTGTGACTAAGATGACTCACTCCGATTCTTTGAGAGTTACCTTCCTCGATGAGAATGCTACTTCTGAGCGCTGCGTTGACAACATTGCATGTGTGCGTGCGTGTGGTGTGTGAAAGGAATAAAGTTTGGTGTGAATTATAATGTACAAGATCTATATGTTACTATGTATAGGTTTTCTGGATGTTTGTTGAAACCATGCATGTTTATTTTATTACTCTTTTGCGTTCAGACGGTAAATTTCTGTATATGTAGCAGGGCTCTCTCTCTCTCTCGTTCTCTCTCTCTGTCTCTCTCTCTCTCTCTCTGTCTCTCTCTCTCTCTCTCTGTCTCTCTCTCTCTCTCTCTCTCTCTCATTCCACCCTTATCTGTTTACCATTGTATTCCTGTCTGGACCTGACCCTAACTTATGTCTCTCAGCATCGTTGTTTTCTCACATGCTGTCGGGGTTGCTGGGCCAAGTACGGTTATTGTTTCTTTTCCGCCACTGTTGACCCCATCTGCCCACTGTAATGGACGAAGGGAGTAAGAATGCCAGAACCCAATAATAGAGACGATAATACAGACGACAGTCTAGGGATGGAGAGGGATAGGGGAGAGTGGTGATGCATGCGATGGGAGAGAGACGACGACGACGATCCCGTCTTAGGAACACCATATGTGTGATGTGACATAAAAAGGCGAGTCAGTTTTGACGACGTTCAGCCCAGCTCCCCATGGAGAACAGCGAAGTCTAATTTCTTGTGTTTCGGGCTGCACTGCAAGTTCAGAAAAATGAAGCGGCAAAGGTCAAGGAACGGGGGTGGTTTCTGCTCTGCGATTGCGTGCTCCAATGCCTATAGTACGACTGCCGTGGGATTTCGTTTTTCCACTTCCCCCGAGAAGAGGAAAGATGCCAAGAATGGGTCCAGAATACAAGACGTCAAGACTTAATTATAGTTAATAGGGAAAAGTGCCATTCAACTGTGTTCTGGTGGCTATTTGCAGTGCGAAACCATTTTGAATCACATAAATTCCTGCGTCCGGACAGACTAGTTTGGAATGCCATTCCAACCATTTTTGATACATGTACCAAATCCCCCGCCCAGTTTCACAAAAGCGACCGTATCCAGACAAGAAGGGCAAAGCCCATACGAATCACATGCTTGACCTTGACCTTTACACAGGGCTGCCTACCCTCCTTTTTCGATTTCAGTATTACCAAGTTCCAATTTCCGTATTTCAGTTCCGATTTCAGTATTAAACCGTGCGACAGTGCAAGAAAACAAAGCAACTTTAATCATTAACCAGGGTCCAAAAGATAAAACAAAACATACCTGATTTTATGTACACTATATATATACAATAGTTCTGCAGCTTGTTTACTGTGACAAAGACTGGTAGTAGGCACTTTTCAGGCCTTTCAGGTCTTTGACACTGTAGTTTCTGTCAAGGGCTTGTCCAGGCCTGGACTTGGCTACCACCAAGGCCTCCAAGGTGTCAGATCCCATGCTGCCTCTGAAGTGTGTTTTGTTCTTTCTCACGACTGGGAAAATGCGCTCACAGTGAGCTGATGAGTGAGGGATTGTCATTATGGCAAGCATAACCATGGGGAGGTGTGGGAAGAGGAGGTCTTCCCCTACACCTACACTCAGTTTGTCCAATGCCGCCATTGGGAGGTTCAGTTCTACTGTCAAGTCTACCATCATCGCCTCAGCTTGAATTACGTCGATGTCGATTTGGGACACTTTCGAAGGAGGCGGTGTAAAATATTCACTGATAGGTTTTTGCGCTGCTGCGACCTTCTTCTCCTCATTTTTCTTCATATGCTTTGGGCCTTCAACATGCCTTTCGATATCGTTGGCGCCACCACTGGAGATGCTGAACTGGTTATCACAAGTCGTACATTTGACAGTGGAGTCAGTGGTGCCGCGGACTATAAATGGATACATACTTCTCCGTGTACGCTGGAATGTAGACCTGCGACCTCCGCTGTTTCTTCGATAATTCAGAAACACAATCGCTTGGCTTTCGTTTTGACGCCATTGTTGCACATGAACACTGCACATACCGGCACTCTCCGGAAAAACACTTTGTGCGTTGCGCTTGCGCACTGTACGAAAATGACGTCACTCGGCAATTTTCGGAATTATTTTCGCGCGCTGCGCCTGCGCATTACAGAACAAACCCATTCGGCAATCATCGGTAGACTGCTTCGGAAAACGATTCGCGCACAGCCACAGGCCAACGATTTTGGAAATTATTTTATTATAGTTTTTATTTTGATATTTCCGGAACGCAAAATAAACTCCCGTATTTTCCGGAACGCTCGCCGATTTTTTTTAATTTCCGGACAAAATACGGAATTTCCGTACGGGTAGGCAGGCCTGTTTACATGACCTTGACCTTCAGGTGACCTTCAAGGTCAAGGTAAAACAACTAAACCTGGCAATGACATCATACACTAAGAAATGCTTTACACATTTTTCCTACCAAAATACATGTGACCTTGACCCAAGGTCATCCAAGGTCATGCAACACAAAGCTGTTAATTCAAGACATAGGAACACAATGGTGCTTATTAGCACTTTCTACCATGAGATATGGTCACTTTTAGTGGTTCACTATACCCCATTTTGGTCACATTTCATAAGGGTCAAAGTGACCTTGACCTTGATGATATGTGAACAAATGTGTCTCATGATGAAAGTATAACATGTGCCCCACATAATTATTAAGTTTGAAACAGTTATCTTCCATAGTTCAGGGTCAAGGTCACTTCAAAATATGTATACAATCCAACTTTGAAGAGCTCCTGTGACCTTGACCTTGAAGCAAGGTAAACCAAACTGGTATCAAACTGGCTTACTTTGCCCTATATACCATATATATAGGTGAGGTATCCAATCTCAAAAACTTCAGAGAAATTTGAAAAAATGTGAAAAATGGCTGTTTTTTAGACAACATTTATGGCCCCTGCGACCTTGACCTTGAAGCAAGGTCAAGTCACTATGTATGTTTTTGGGGGCCTTGTCATCATACACCATCATGCCGCATTTGGTATTGATAGACTTAATAGTCTCCGAGAAAAATCCAACGTTAAAGTTTTCGGACGCCCGAAACGGGTGAGTACATGTATAGACTCACTTTTGCTTCGCATGCGAGTCAAAAAAACAAAATTCCAATTCGCCTGGCTCCTTGCCATGTCTATCAGGATGGAAAATGGCAATCCCCTCTCTTCTGTCTCTTTGGCAAGACCTCAACAAAGACCACGCATTCAGCTTTCTACTGACAGACAAGTTAAATCAAGATTGTCTGGAGAACCTGTTCTCCAGAATCCGTGGAAATGATGGTCATGTGGACAACCCGAGCGCACAGCAGCTTAAAAAAATCCTGCGCCAAGTTATGGTCGACCAAATCTTCGTGCACAGCGAAGGAAGCAATTGTGCTGAAGATGCTGGGAGGTTTCTGCTGAATCTCAAGGCTCTACAGACAGCACAGAAACAGTTCACTCCTTCTCAACACCAAGAGGCACCATGTCAACCTGGACAAGGCCACGATGACACCACCTATCAGAGCGATGCCACATACCTATCGTCCATGAATGAGCTCGCAGAAAGAAATATGCTCACCTACATTTCTGGATTCATCGCGAGGAAAATGCTGCCAAACGTGTATGGATCATGCACGGAGAAGATGACTGGACTGTACACAGGGAGCAACAACGAGCTTGTCATTCTGCGGAAAGAATTTCATGATGCCGAAGAAGGTTGGCTCACTGAACCAGGTGCAGATCTTGTACAAGCAGTTGAAAAGTTGGAGGCGGTTTACAAGAAAAACATTGAGAGAGTACTGCATTCAGACGGAGTGAAAACCCGCCTCGTCTCCCTACTTGAAAAGGAACTCGATTCAACATCGCTCGAGTGCCCACAGAGAATGTGCAACCTCAAGACTTCCATAGTCAGCACTTTCCTCACAGTGCGAATTAACTCTACACTGAAAGACTGCACTGCATCGTTCTCACAGAAGTGCTTGAAAAGAAACAGAAAAATCATCAAACTTTGCCACCTGTAACTTTCCCTGCACTCTGGCCCCAAGGCAGAAAAACTTGTGCGATGAAAACATGACTGGAAAGACTTAAACTGTAAATATGCGATCCAGAGAAAGACTGGACTGTTGCTTTTTCACTAGCAAACTCATGTTCCTCTCATCAAAGACCTATATATATATTTAGGGATCTTTGCTCACATGGAGCCACGCTTCAACATAGACTGAAAATATTCGACAATTCGTTCTCCGCTGACTCGTGTGAGCCTCGTCACCTCGCTGCAATCTCCGCTGGACAATTGAAGTAAGTTATGATTTTTTCTTTATTGTGTGCACGATGTGTGGTTGGCGGTAAGAAATCCTGCATTAAGTTTGAATTGAAAAAAAATCGTTTAGACCTCTTATCCTTTGTAAACAGTATTCGAAACCGACCGAAGTCTCTATGTCACAACACTGGTCATCGCGGAACAGCATTCTCTTGTCAAGGGGCGTAACTCTAAATTCTGACCTCGCTTCGCGTAAAGGAAAATCGCTCAAGTGCGCGGTCTTAGTGTATATATAGGGTCTTTGGAGAGACCTTTCTTGGAAGTTTTGCAAAGTGATTTGCCAGGATGGTCATGACAGTTTGAGAACAAAACAAGTCTGCCTGCATGTTTGCTCAACACCATACCACGATGCTCTGTGAGGCATTCAACTCCATCACCACAAAATGTTTCAAGTAACAACTCCTTGTCATTCCCACCAACCCAACTGCAGTTTTAAAGTTTCATTTCATCTAACTCTCTGTGTGTATGTGTGCGTGTGTGACTGCATATATATGCAGTGTGTGTGTGTGTGCATGCATATGTGTATGTATACGTGCATGGATATATATGAGCATGCATGCATATGTGTATGTGTGTGTGAGTGCATGTGTATGTGCAGTAAGTATGGTGTCACTTGTATGATCTTTTACTACTGGTTTGCTGTTTGCCTTGCCCATTCCAGCTTCTCATTAGCTTGTGTCCCTCATGCTGACAAAAGTTTCCCCTGTCTTATTACAATCATGTCAAGTTTCTTTAATTTAAATGCACCATCTCAATTAACCCATTGTGAACAGAATTGATAACAGTCCTGTCTGCAAATTCTTCAAAGAATATCAAAAGTTAGAATTTCAGGAGTAAAAATCCCTTACTCTAAACAAGAGATAAACACAACTACAATAAGACAAGCACTTTCTTTCACTGTTTATATCCTGTGGAATGGTTGTTCAGTTTCAAAGAAAAGACAAATGTTAGTCAAATTTGACATTTTGGGAGCAATATGTTGGGGGAGAAAATGAGAGGCCAAAAACACAATGGTTACTTGTGAGAAAGTTTCACATGAGTGTTGTATCAAATGGATACTTTGTGAAGTCTACACCTGTGTATGTTATATACCATGATCAGTTTCAATTCTTATTCACATCACTCATATTTATGCTAAAACAAAGATTCTTACCACATCAAAACTAAACCAAATCAAGGCACAAAGGTAAAGAAAAGTAAATATATTATACGACAATAAATAAAGACATCTTTTCTCAATAAGACAGTTCTTTACCTTCGGGATGTCTACTGCGTAGTGATGACTGAGTGTGTAACACTAACAGCAAGCCAGCCTTGGGATGTCTACTGCGTAGTGATGACTGAGTGTGTAACACTAACAGCAAGCCAGCCTTGGGATGTCTACTGCGTAGTGATGACTGAGTGTGTAACACTAACAGCAAGCCAGCCTTGGGATGTCTACTGCGTAGTGATGACTGAGTGTGTAACACTAACAGCAAGCCAGCCTTGGGATGTCTACTGCGTAGTGATGACTGAGTGTGTAACACTAACAGCAAGCCAGCCTTGGGATGTCTACTGCGTAGTGATGACTGAGTGTGTAACACTAACAGCAAGCCAGCCTTGGGATGTCTACTGCGTAGTGATGACTGAGTGTGTAACACTAACAGCAAGCCAGCCTTGGGATGTCTACTGCGTAGTGATGACTGAGTGTGTAACACTAACAGCAAGCCAGCCTTGGGATGTCTACTGCGTAGTGATGACTGAGTGTGTAACACTAACAGCAAGCCAGCCAAGGCGGGAAACAGCTTTCAACCTTGTGACTGGGGTTCACTTGATCAAACAACAGTCATCAACAAGACATAACAGAACCAAGGTCACACATGGGAGTGTCCACACCAGTTATCAGATGGGCTCCAGTGAAACAATATGGCACTGGCCTCCTAGATGGGCCTTCCCATAACACCAGGACAACTAGCAGTAGGTAGGGGGAATGTACACATAAAAATGAAAAGAGGAAACATGTTCATTATCAAGTTGAAAGATAAGAATATCCTCCAAAAGATTTTCTCTCTCTCTCACACACACACACTCACACACTTAAGAGGATAATAAGCTACATGTACATAAGAGTCAAATCTGCAGTGAACATGACTGAGAAGAAAGAGAGAAAGAAGGAATGAGAGAACTTTTTTAGAAGGAATGAAAGAAAGAGAGAAAGAGAAAGAGAGAGAGAGAAAGAGAGAAAGAAAAAGAGAGAAAGAGAAAGAGTGAGAAAGAGAAAAAGAGAGAAAGAAAGAGAGAGAGAGAAAGAGAAAGAAGAGAGAAAGAGAGAAAAAGAGAAATAAAGAGAAGAGAGAAAAAAGAGAAAGAAATAGAAAGAAAGAGAAAGAGAAAGAGAGAGAGAAAGAAAAAAAGAGAAAGAAAAAGAAAGAAAGAAAGAAAGAAAGAAAGAAAGAAAAAGTAAGAGAAAGAAAGAGAAAGAAAGAGAAAGAAAGAGAAAAAAGATAGAAAGAGAGAGAAAGAAAGAGAGAGAAAGAGAGAAAGAAAGAGAAAGAGAATGAAAGAGAGCAAGCAACTACATTCACAGCAAGCAACTTCATTCACAGCATGCAACTTCATTCACAGCATGCAACTTCATTCACAGCATGCAACTTCATTCACAGCAGGTGCTATCCAAACAGCAAATCAGCCAAAGTCATCCCGGACCACACCTGCCTGCATGATCTATCCTCCCTGGCAAGGTCACACCAAGGCTGACGGAGAGCTTCAACCTTCACCACCCTGTCACTGCCCTGTGTTATCAGCAACGCTGGTGACACCCACCAGGTCACCCTAACTATGTCATGTATGCTCCATGCCCCCATCCTGTGCCCCCATGTGTGCCCTGTGCCCCATGCAGCCACTTGTGCCCCTCATTGCTCAATCTGTCCCGAGAATCGCAGAGAAGATTCCAATACAGAACAGAAATCCTGCAGGGAAGAAGGGGAACAAAAATTGAGACTCAAGTGGGAATTGAATTGGGGACCTTCTGGGAGACATGATGAAGATGGTTCCTGCTTAAAAGTACACATCCATAGTCTAGAATGTCTAAGGATGTGATATCTGCTTACATGATATTGCTACCCTAGTGCCCTCACCCTCCAATACACCACAGATAAAGCAGAGTTTACACAAGATCATGCTAGCAAGAATACCACACCATTGGATTGATAAGACTTGCAGGTTTCTCACGTAGTCAGGGTCAAAAGATGGGACATGCGATACTGACGGGGAGATTCTTGGGGAACGAAGTATTAGGCTCCTCATTGTCAATCATTCACTGACTCACACTGTCCTGTTTTCGAACTTTGGCTGCGGTACCAAAAAATTATTTTCTGACATTCTAAATCTTACTAGCTTTTTGGTATTCTATGCTGATCAAATCTGAAACACGTTAATTCTCAAACATACAACTGAGGAAGCTAAAGTAAAGAATGTTTAATCATGATTATATGTATAAATTCCCCCACCCCACCCCCACCCCATATGCACACACACACACCATACACACTTTCACCTGGCAGCCCAGCAAACTCCATTAGACCCCAAGTGTGGAATAATAGCATTATCAATAACTCATTAGATCTGCCAACAAAAACACACTGACACAGTAACAGATGTTCTCCACTCCAATGCAAACCAGGCCGTAAACATCACCAGTGCCCTCTTCCTCTGGGTTTGAGTGTGTGTGTGTGTGTGTGTGTGTGTGTGTGTGTGTGTGTGTGTGTGTGTGTGTGTGTGAGCCTCTGTCTCTCTCTCTCACACACACACACACTCACACGCA